>PQWD01006465.1:0-99764 GCA_019425675.1 Leucinodes orbonalis | reverse complement strand
GAAACCTTACATCTGTTATCTTGGGTGCGAGGCGCAGTGCGGCATTGATGGAGAATAATAACTTTTATCAGTTGTTAGTCTCCTTTAATGCCGCTCTGTCATGGTCAGGCTCACTTACCATCAGGTGAGCGTCTTAACCGCCCTGTTCACTTCGTAACATAAGTAAGCAAGGTAATTTGTCATCATCAGCTCATTAAACGTCCCCACCGAGGGGCACGAACCTACCCCTATAGGGTGATTGGGCCTTAGTCTTCCACGCGGGCCTTGTGCGCGTTGGCCGACTTCACGCACAACCTTTGAATCTCTTTGCAGGCGCGCGCAGGTTTTCTCACGATGTTTTCCTTCACCGTAAGAGCGACGGATAACGTACAGTGTGTTTTCGAAAATTCGATAACACATTTGTACGTGTCGGGATTTGAACCACAGCCCTCCTGGTAGGAGAGCAACAGTCCACACCATTGAGCCACCGACGTAATTAAATTGAAAAAAATATAGCGACGCATTTTCGATCGACATGACACCTCACTAAAAGCGGCGGTCAACCCCTAATGGGTTATACACCAAGCCACATTACAGTGTTAACGGCTCTCTGGTTTCCGAACCCATCGTTAGGGGGTGCTGCTTCCTTGTATTATCTGCGCTAAATAAATTAATGGGATCGTACCGTCGACACTTATGGGCCGTTTCGAGGTGGATAACGCCTTTTAATTCTTTGCTTTTTAGGATAAAATCTTAACACTTTTTTATGTTATTATGGGATGGTCAGTTCGTTCATTTGATGGCAAGACAGATGTAGTGTTTGCTTTTTAAAAATAAAATCACTGCATGTTTTTAATGTTATCAAGATGAAACTGACAGTTCACTCAACGGTGGTAAATAATACGCCTGACCATGGCAGATGCAGTATTAATGGAAATTATTTGCAGTTTGTATACAAATAATTATATAAATAAAAATGTAAATAAATATAAATGTGTAGTTTCAAATCCCGCCACGTACCAATGTATTTGCAAATTTTCGAAATCATTATGTACGTTTACCTGACGCTCTTACGGTGAAGGAAAACATTGTTAGGAAACCTACACCTGCCTGTGAAGAGATCCATGGTTGTGCGTGAAGTCGACCCATCCGCACTGGACCCGCGTGGATGACTGCGTGGTGGAACGAGTAGCACAATCCCTCGGGAGGGGGGAGGGGACGATTGATGAGCTGATGATGATGATGATTTATTTTTTATATTTTGTCATTTCAAAGGCTAGCAATATTGCACCGTATCGCATGAGCCTATTTATATTTTACAATAAACTGATTTCACAGAAAGCAACATCCAATTTCGAAATTTCCATTCAAATAATTTATTTTGCTCTATTCAAAACGTTCGCTAATCCACTCAGCCCGAATCGAGAGGCTTGTATCTGCGAGTCTTTGCCGCTCCTTCGGCCTTTTCTAACAATCTGCTATTTGCAAATCCAAGACGCGGTGAGGTCACTCAAAATATTCATAGTACGTATTCATAGAATTTTATTACGCGAAATATGATTTCGGGCAATCATATTAGTTTAAATCATCCAAATCAAAAATCTATATATAAAATTTAGGTCCATTTTTTTATCTAAGTGCAAACGTCTTGAAGATGACCCTTGCTTGATCTGCTTCAAATGGTTTGTATAAAAAGACAAAGCAATCGCAGTACGATGGCCGTTGGAGTGGAGACCGCGTCTTGGCAAGCGTAAGACGGCCTCCGGTCCGAAGAACCGATGAATTGCGAAAGGTCGCTGTTGGAGGATGAATAAGAAAAACGGAGGATCGGGATATCTGGCATAAATGGGGGAGACCTATGTCCAGCGGTGGACTGCGCTAGGTTGAAGAGACACAGTTTTTAGTTAATTCATACATATTTTTACATGATACATGACATGATACATACCCAGACCAATACGAAAAGACATGTTCAATGACAATTGTTTGTACTGCCCGAAGATTGGACCCTTGGTGTAAAAGCCGACATCTTAACCAATCACACCACAAGGGTATAATAAAAACGATAACAACAGCTTAATAGAATCATAACACCGCTATTCCGTCAACGTGGTTATATTATAAGTGTTATTTTATATTATAAGTGTACAGAACGGTCAGGACGCTCAACGGATGGTAAGTGATACGCCTGACCATGACAGAGTGGCATTCAAAGAGGCCAACTACCGATAGACAGTTTTTATTTTCCGTCAATGCCACAATACGTCCGACAGCAGTGACGACAGATGTTAGGTCTTTTATACCCGGTAATTTCACTAGCTACAGTGCCCTCATCCCGAAACACAAAAGCGCAAACACTCCTGTTTCAGTGAACGATATCTGGCACTGCGGTGGTACATACCTACGGTGGTACGACTCATTATCGAGACTATCACGTAGTGGTTAATAAAATCATAGCACCGCGATTCAGTCGTTACGTAAATCTAAAATGATCAGCGCCATCTATTGGCGTTTTCCGTAACTACGTCTTAAACAAAGTACAGCTGTATACGCCCCCGTTATTAACAAGCCAAATCCTAAAGTTGCGCACAAACCGCCCGGCGCCTGTCATTGCCACTTATCTGAGCTACGTGAGCCATCCTCAACGATCTCTTTAGATAGTCCAGGAGATGAAGAACTTTACTTTTAAGCAACAAATAAAATATGTGAGTAAAAATTGCAAATACGTTGCCGGCCTTTTAAGCAAGAGTACGCTCTTTTCTTGAAGGCCTGCAGGTCGTATCTGTCCGGAAACACCGCATGCAACAACTCATTCCACAATTTTGTGGTGCAGGGCAGAATGTTTCTGTTAAAACACACAGTAGTACTTTGCCAACTATCAAGGTGGTGTGGGTGGTAGAGTTGTCGCGTAGATCGATGGCGGAAAGAAGCAACGGGGATCAAACCGAACAGTTCCTCGGAGCACTCCCCATGGTATATGCGATAGAGAATGCATAACGAAGCCACATCTCTACGCAGTGCCAAGGAGTCAAGCCTATCCGAAACGTCATGACAGTCGACAACTCGAGTCGCTCTTCGTTGAATGCGGTCTAGAGGGAGAAGCTGGTACTGGGGAGCCCCTGCCCAAAGATGAGAACACTATTCCATGAGAGGCCGAACCTGCGCCTTATAAAGTTGCAGGCGGTGAGCCGGTGTGAAATACCGTCTCAATCTATTGAGCACGCCAAGCTTCTTTGAGGCTAATTTAGCCTTACCCTCCAGATGGCCACGAAACTGGACTTCGCTCGATATATCGACACCTAGAATTCCGATATTGGCTGCGGCAGTTAGAGGAGTGCTCTCGAAACTGAGCGACACGACAAAAGGCAGCTTTTTTGCGGTAAACGCACAAACTTGTGTCTTCTTAGGGTTAAATTGGACCAAATTAAGTTTACCCCAGTCTGATATTTTTTTCAAACAATGTTTCGATTTCAGACACAAGTTTGTTTCGGCTTTTAATGACGTTTTCCCGAGAAATGTTGGCGCGGCCAGTGTATAAAGCATCACCTGTACTGTCATCCGCATAACAATGAATACCACTGATTTGTAGCAAATCATTAATGTGCAAGAGGAACAGCGTAGGCGATAACACATAGCCTTGCGGGACACCAGCATTAACAGCATACGGTTCAGAGCATTCGCCGTCGACTACAACCTTTATGCTTCTGTGTGCTAAAAAGCTAGTGACCCATTCGCATAATTTCTCAGGAAGCCGATATGACGGAAGCTTTGAAAGTAGCGCTTTATGCCAAACCCGATCGAAGACCTTCGCAACGTCCAAACTAAAAGCCACAGCTTCTCCCTTACTCTCGATCGCCTGTGCCCATCTGTGCGTCAGGAACACTAAGAGATCAACAGCCGAACGACCCTGACGGAAGCCGTACTGATGGTCGCTGAATAACTGGTGGTCCTCAAGGTACCGGAGGAGCTGACCGTTAATAATAGATTCCATTATTTTCGAGAGTAGTAAGGTTATTGCTATTGGCCTGTAGCTGGACGGATCTGAGCGGTCACCTTTTTTGGGGATCGGGTGCACCAAAGCCATCTTCCATGAAGTCAGGACTACGCCGGAGGAGTAGGAAAGCCGAAACAGGCGCGTTATTGCCGGTGTCAACTCCGGGGCACACTTCTTCAGAACAATGGGAGAGATTCCGTCGGGCCCGCTCGATTTGTGGACATCCAGGGATAACAGAGCTGACCGCACTGCTTTTTGGTGGAATCGGATGTCTGGCATACATTTTTTACACCTTGCCATCATCGCCGGGTCTCGGCCCCTGTCATCCAGGAATGAGTTAGATGCAAAGAATTTGCCCAAGAGATCGGCTTTCTCCTTTGTGTTATGGGCCAATAAATCATCTCCCTTGTGCAGTGGTGGAAAAGATGGCGTACAGAAGTTTCCCTGGATGGCTTTGGCAAGGGACCAGAATGCGCGAGTTCCAGAAGGAAGACGCGCTAGTTGCTCGACAATCCAGAGATGTGCAAAGACTTCGCCTTAGCGATATCTCTTTAACTACTGCGAAATTAGAAATGATGACCACAAATGGCGACTTTCTGCGGAAGATAAAGTATGTTTTTAAATGATAGTGAAACAAAAGAAAAGAATGAAAAAATACAATACTTTCGCCGCGGAGGCTCCGCACCACACCTTCAAAGGGACCAATAATTAACATCAGGGCGGTGGTTATCTTTCGTGAATCGTGCTATGAAAAAACGTCTGTAAGTAGAAATAATAGGAACTTTACAATTACAAAATCACAGTATGCACTTTGTCAGATACGCTTCATTCAAATGACCGCACATTAATGCTGTCATTTATAACATGCATTGCGTAAGAACTTTATATTTAAATAATTAAACAATAACTGGGTATATTAAATGTTGCCTATACTCAAATAATTTTATGGCAAAAGATGTAATAGAAAATGTGTTAACCATCCCTTCCTTTCCTTGTTAACATCATTCACTTAAAACAACACAAAGAGACATGTTAACACACAAGCTTGAACAGACAGACGTAAAAATCCTGAATTTATTATCCGACTTTTCAACATCACAAGAGTCGTAATAAAGTTTTGATGGTGTCTGTCCCCAGGTCTAAGATGTTTATCGAGATAGAAACAAAAAATGCGCGTTATCTCAAATGCAGCGCTGAGGGCGCGTAACGGGCGATAAAGCTTCGCTTCGGACGCTTATCGCATTTCGCTAATATTGCAGACTTTTTGCGGTTCTTATATAAACGAAAGTATTCCTCATGTCAAGAGCATCGGTGACTCATTGGTGTGGACTGTTGCCTTCCAATCTGGAGAGTGCAGGTTCAAATCCCGCCACGTACCAATATCTTTAAATATTTTCGAAATTGTACTATTTTCCGACGCTTACGGTGATTAAAACATAGTAAGGAAACCTGCGAAGAGATACAAAAGGTTGTGCGTGAGGTCGGTCAATCCGCACTGGGCCCGCGTGGATGACTATAGCCTATACACCCGCGTACGGGTAGGCTCGGTCCCCTCGGTGGGGAAAATTAATTAGCTGATGATGATGGATAGTCACAGACATGCCCAAGCTTACAAATATTAAAATTGCCTGGAGATCGAACTCGAAACTCTTAGTCTGGTAGCCGATGTTTCACCCATTGCACATAAATAATGTCTTATATATATCATTGACATTAGCAGATGGAACAAAACACCCAGACTCCTGCCAATTAAGAGGGTATCCCCGAAAATTGGGCCAGCCGAGATCCGCACGCTTGCTGAATATGAATGGCCCGCCCAAAATGGCGCCCAAATTAAGTAAAGGTAACGTTTCACGGTATTCTATTAAGGACGTAGCGTTTTTGAGATGAATTAGTGCCAATCCAATAAACCTTGCAATGGCTTTGCTGAACCGTTTTTATTTTGATTCGTATACTGAATCTACACTCATTCTAGGGTTCCGTAGATAAGGCCTTAGACGTCCACGCGGGCCCAGTGCGGATTGGCCAAATTCACGCCCAACCTATGAATCTTTTCACAGTCGTGCGCAGGTTCCCTCACGATGTTTTCCTTCACCGTAAGAGCGTCGGATAACGTACATATAATTTCGAAAATTCGAAAACACATTGGTACGGCGGGATTTGAACCTGCGTCCCCCGGTCGGAAGGCAACAGTCCACACCGTTGGCCAACAGTCTACACGGGTAGGCTCGTGCCCTTCGGTGGGGACGTTTAATGAGCTGATGATGATGATTGTGGTACACTGGTAGAGAATGCCTCTAGGCATTAAGTTCGCCCTTGTACTGTTTTCTGTATGGTGCTTAAAGTTTAAACAAATAAATAAACTGAGCTGTCATATTACACGTCGGTGTTGAAACTTAGATTACGCAAGAGAATTTTCCACTCATCTATTAATTATAAAATACTATTTTCATTGAGTCGCATAAACAAGATCGTTAATGGCTACATCTCTTCCTGTTTATTTAGCATACACACACACACACACACACACACACACACACACACACACACACACACACACACACACACACACACACACACACACACACACACACACACGCACGCACGCGCACGCACCCACGCACGCACGCACTCACGCACGCATACACACACACACACACATTCAAACTGACATATACTACCTTATAGTTCATTGTGTGTTTTTTTTTATTTTATAGATATATCTTTCTCCATTGCTCTCATCTAACTGCTCCATTAAATAGATTTGTTTGTTTACCGAGCCAGCCATTGTTAATACAATTATGTAATCGTTGAGGGTTCTTGCGTTTCAGGCGTAAGCCTAGTGCAGTGGCCGCTGCTATGAATCGGTCCTTAAAGTTCCAATTTTATTATATAATAAATTTTTTTGGAATTAATAACAACATTTGTTATTTTATTTATAAAACTAATTCATGTGTATAAGCCTGAAATGTAATATGGATCTTGTTTTGCTTTTTGGAAATAAATACATATTATTGTTATTATTTTCCACTCATCTACGAGCGTCGGTGGCTCAATGGTGTGGACTGTCGCCTTCCTACCGGGAGGGCTGAGGTTCAAATCCCGACACGTACCAATGTGTTTTCGAATTTTCGAAAATATATGTACGTTATCCGACGCTCTTATGGTGAAGGAAAACATCGTGAGGAAACTTTCATGCACGTCTGCGAAGAGATTCGAAGGTTGTGTGTGAAGTCGTCCAACCCGCACTGGGCCCGCGTGGACGACTAAGGCCTAAACACCCTATACGGGTAGGCTCGTGCCCCTCGGTGGGGACGTTTAATGAGCTGATGATGATTGTTATTATTATTTACCGCGTAATATACCAACGACTTTCTAGTGATCGAGTCCAAGGGTCAATTTCGAACTATTACAGTGTCTAGACAATACGATAATTTGTCTTATCTGTTGGAAAGTAGGTTGAGTTATTTAAGCGTTCTAATGACCTGTAAAGAATTGGTTTCTTGGAGAAAACTTTGTTAATGTTCAATGGTGATAAATAAATCAATAAATATCCACTGACATTCACACATCTAGACTCAAGTTAAGCGTGAAGCCTGTATTATGGGGACTAAGCAACGGATAAACATACTTTAATATTTTTTTTGTAAATACGTATTATACATAGAAAACACCCAGACCATTACAAACAGACATGTTCATGCACACAAATGTTTGTACTGCCCGGGGATCGAACCCGGAACCCTTGGTGTTGCAGTCGACGTCTCAACCGCTACACCAAATGGGTCGCCCATTAAGAGCGTCGGTGACTCATTTGTGTGGACTGTTGCCTACAAATCTGGAGGGTGTTTAAAGATTGCTTTTCGAATTTTCGCAATTATATGTACGTTTGTTAGACGGCGTTGAAGGAAAACATCGTACGTTCCTTACGTAACAAACGTAAGGAAACCTGCGCATGCCTACGCAATTCAAAGGTTGTGCGTGAAGTAATAATAATAATAGTAAAAACGTTTATTTAGTGTTTTACATAGGTATATATATAAAAGAAATCAATTATAAGTACTAAGACTAATTATATGAAGATAAGCAATAAAACAATGACACTAAATTAGTCGCCACTCAGCTTATAATGTAGAGGTGCCTGCAAGACAACTCTACGCTGTTCCGTGGAAACCAGTACAATTTGAAGAACATAACTGTGCGCGCAGCGCAATCATCAGACCTACATTGTACATATTTCAAATAAGTATGAACCTAGAGTTTTAAAATAACAAATTAACAAGTGTGCCTCATCGCTTAACAACAAAACGCCAATGTTATAATAATAGTAATAGTTACATAGTTTCTAGTTTAAATGTGCCTCAAATTACCATCACAACCTCTAAATAATCTTCTGACAAGATAACACATGAGCTTTCAGCTGGACTCTAAAAGCTCTTGCACTACACAAGTTCCTTATTGGAGGGGGAATATTGTTCCAGCATTTCGTGGCTGCATACCTAAAGCTGCCACGAAATACCGACGTGTTTGTTTTTGAACGTACCAAACGACTAGCCAACCTCAATGGACGTTTTGAAAATTCTAATTTGTCATATAGACTATAACTAGGTGTTTTCGATTTAATTATATCAAATAATAAAGTTGCAAAATGATAAGACCGACGGGATTACATGGTCATCAGATTATGTTGATTAAGGTGTGGGGTAACATGAGTTGACCAATCCGCACTGGATCAGGAGATTAAGGCATATACACCCATAATAACTAAAGCATTTTAAAAACATTTATTCCCTTGTTTATCCTCTCCAAAATTCCATTATGCATTTTTTTATGACAAACCTTTGCAATGATGAAGATTATTCTAATCAAGCAAGTATTATTAATTTGCAAGAATGTAAGATTTTATTAAGTGAACCGGATTTCATTTGTGTATTTTATCGCGTCTTAAAGTCTCTTATGACTAACATCATTTGTGATTATAACCGTGACCCCAAACAACGCAGAATTGCCAGCCTAATAAAAAGTATCTCTAGAAATTACTTCACAGAAATTCGTCTGCGCTATTTTAAGTAAAATAAAAACACTGGACGTTTATCGGTAATGGCATGATTTTATCGTGGATTGATGTCCAGTCTTGGCGTAAACATACCGATATGGTGGTAGGCCAACTCGTCGGTCGCGGCGCTAACAGATACAGGGGTTATGACTTTTGCCTATCACGCCAGGGCTTCTCAATTATTTAAATTAGACCGCACTTTTAAAGACCAATACTAACTTGTGTGGCTCAGCGACCCAAAGTTTGTTTTGGCCGCAAGGAGAGATTACCACCGGTCCATCCTGCGCAACCTCTGGCCAAACTGGAGAAGGGCAGCTTCTACTATGTGCTTCTAGTGATATCTAGGATGACCGATTGAGCGCTGTCCACTCTGTTGTACAAGATATTATGCTCTCAGTAGTATCCGATCCTTTCTCTAAATATAATAATAAATGTATTTTATTTCTTTCTTACTCATAATGACCAATGCCTACGTCCGTCTCCATCACCATACCAAATTTCATCAAAAGCCGTTTAGGTGCAAAAGCGTAACATACAAACATTGTTATTTTCGAATTTTGTATTATGAGTGTGGATTTTTACGATACGGTAGCTGATATTATTCGTCTTTCCATCGATTTTAGCTTTCTACCTTAAATACAGCGTCATCATCAGCTCATTATACGTCCCCACCGAGGGGCACGAGCCTACCCGTATAGGGTGATTAGGCCTTAATCGTCCACGCGGGCCCAGTGCGGATTGGACGACTTCACACACAGCCTTCGAATCTCTTCGCAGGCGTGCATGAAGGTTTCCTCACGATGTTTTCCTTCACCGTAAGAGCGTCGAATAACGTACATATATTTTCGAAAACTCGAAAACACATTGGTACGTGTCGGGCTTTGAACCTCAGCCTCCCGGTAGGAAGGCGACAGTCCACACCATTGAGCCACCGACGCGTAAAGTAGCGTAAAATTCATAAATTAAAATTTCCCCTCACTTTGGTGGTCGGTTTAAAAAAAACGTTTATGTACGAAATTATATGTATTTTCATGGTTTTAGCTAGCGACTTTGAAAGCTGATAAAAATCCGTATAAAATTAACCCCCCTTTTATGGTTTTAGACAGAGTTTCTTCCACATTTATAATATTAGTATGGATTTAATGAATAAACTTAAAACGTTCTCTACCCATATCAAAAATTCATTCACCATTTGATAGCTGCATTCATCCTGAGTAACATAGCCTATATAGTACTTTAAAAATCATTAAAATAGTGCATAAGAAAAAAAATACCCATGTAAAGCTGGGGCGGAATCGCTAGTTAAATAAACATGGATTGTGTTGTGTTACAATCACTAGACATATCATGAATGCAGTTTATATCTCGCATAGTCCGTATCCAGCGGTTTGGCAAACACAATTCAATGAACATGTGCTGATTGCACACCAACATTACATCCCTTGTCGATAATATTTTCGAAATAGAAATAATTACTATTCAATTGATGAATTTGATCGACTCATTTACTTATGAATGCCATTTGTATTTCAGAAAAACATCGATGCCGTCATCCATGATGCGAACATCCATTTTTTAAAATCTTCTATAGACGGATATTTGACCGCCATCTCACCTGATGGTAAGTGATGATGCGGCCGAGGATGGCTCATGCCTGCCTAGAAACAGCCTATTCACGCTTGCCTTCCCAGGTATTAACGATCGAAAAACAAACAAGGACGCAATCAATGATATTCTGTATATATAAAGGTAGATACGCCATCCGTGCCTCAAAAACGAAGCGCCGAAGAGAATACGGTTGTAGACTCCTTGTTTAGGTAAATGTACGCTCATTCGAAATATGTGTGTGTGCTGTTGCTGCGTTCGGGACACTTTTTTCGATTGTTTTGTGAGCATATCACAAAACTATACTTTTTACATCATTGGAGGCAATGAATTCCATTCCTTTGAGGTGCGCATTAGGAACGAGGCACTATAGCGGGCTGTGCGAAGACGTGGGATGTCGACTACGTAAGGCTGGAACCCACGCCTGCGTCTTGTATCCCGATGGTGAAATGGGGTTTATGGAATTAAATCGTGCAATTCCTTCGCACACTCACCGAAATGTAGCCTGTAAAATATTTTCTTTGATCTGTTTCTATTTACCCAGTTTTTTACCATGATTTTTTTTGTAAAAGTGTTTTGCAGAACTTTTTCTGTTTAGTACCGCGTGATATTTGACTAAAACAAGAGACTATTATCTATTATAGAGAGAATATGAAATTCCAACTCAGTCAATATGTAATATTGGCTTAACACGTATGAATTATTTAAACTCTCAACACATGTTTACCTTTCCACGTGACTGAATTTGATTTGAATTCATAGCTAGGGTTGCTGAAGATAGAGCAAAAATGTGTCAGTTTTTTTTAAATATTTATGAGGGTGAGACAGTTAGGTGAACCATAACTTTCTATGTATATATTATGTATTTACAAAAAAAATGTATGTATGTGTTTATTCGTTGTGTTAGTACAATAATACAGGCTTAACGCTTAACTTGGGGCTAGTTGGTGCTGTGTGAATGTCAGTGGATATTATATTTGTACCGAAAATATGACAAAACATCTTTGAGTATATATATCTAGGTAGGTAATACTGTACTAGTGTTTCACAATTCCTTGTTCATGGCGGTAACCCTCAGGGCAGTTTTGACAGAAGATAATAACCTACACGACTTGCGAAAGGTCGCTGGTGGAGGCTGGATGAGAAAATCGGAGGACCGGGATATCTGGCGTAAAATGGGGGAGACTTGTCCAGCAGTGGACTGCGATAGGTGAATAGAATAACCTACATAGTAGACATTATTTTCCATTAACACTGCATCTGGCATGCGAATAAACCGTCCCATTATGAAATAACATTTTTTATGTTACGAAGTGAACGAGACGGTCAGGATGCTCACTTGATGGTAAGTGATACGCCTGACCATGACAGAGTGGCATTGAAGGAGACCAACAACTGATAAACAGTTATTATTCTTCATCAATGCCGCACTACGCCCGTCACCCGAGACAACAAATGTAGGTCTCTTTATACCAGTAATTTCACTAGTAACAAAATATGAACATTTGAGATGAAAGTTTTGCAAAGAGTTATAAAGGATAGTATACCAGGTACCTCCAGTGCCAGTTGACGTTATCAACAATCACCATTTTCCATTGTTCTAATCTCACACTAACTTACTCGAGCAACCAAACAGTAATTTTGTCCAGCCAATTCTCATTCAATCAATACTTCAAACTGGTCTCTCACACTCTAATTGGACACTTGATAGATGAATTTTCAGAGCTGACACATTAATTTGTGCATTCAATAGAATGTGCTAGTGGGCATTAAGTTTTTCATTGAATATTCTTTTCAAATTGAAAGGTGACTCGATTTAGGTGACTGCAAGGGATCGGTCCGCGAAGTTATTACGAAATAACTTGCTAATATCATTAGCATTGTCTTTGTGATAGTTTATCATAATCAGCTTATAAATATCCGCACCAAGGGGCACGAGCCTACCGTTATAGGGTGTATTAGGCTTAGTCGCCCAGTGCGGATGGTCAACTTCAAGCACAACGAAAGAAGCTCTTCGCAGGCGTGCGCAGGTTTCCTAACCATGTTTTCCTTCACTGTAAGAGCGTCAAATACACGTACATAATATAGTTTCGAAAATTCTAAATATGTTTGTACGTGGCAGTATTTGATCCTGAACCCTCCAGGTGAGAAGGCAACAGTCCACACCAATGAGCTATCGAATTGTTCATTTTCATAATAAATTAAAATCCTGGTACTCCTAACCTAATATTCGGAACGTTTTTATGATCATAAAATGTCTGTATTTTTCAACCATAAGCCTATAACCTATCATGCACACCTGCGAAGAGATTCGAAGGTTGTGTGTGGAGTCGTCTAATCCGCACTGGGCCCGCGTGGACGACTAAGGCCTAATCACCCTATACGGGTAGGCTCGTGCCCCTCGGTGGGGACGTTTAATGAGCTGATGATGAAGCCTATAACGTCCCGCAGAAGTACATAGGCTTTCCTATAGCATAACTATGGGGAGGTTAAGCCGTAATTTTTCACACAAGCCCAATGCGGATTGGAAGGTTATATTTAATTACCCTTATAGAGGGTTAGATAACTAACACGAAGCACCAGCCCTTATTACTCAGAAGTTCACGCGAAAGCATCTGTTTGCCTTAAAGTGGTTGAACGTTATGTTAATAATAGAGTATAATAAACTATAGAATACAAGTTTACTGCCAAATTATGAAATATGCTTCAGCGGAGCGATTGCTTCATGCATTATGAAACCAGAATAATGCCTAGAATATGATTTATTTTTTCTATTTAGTTAATATAAATAGAAATTCAATCTTTATTAGTATGACATCTTTTACTAATAAAAATATTTTTTTCTCTACATTAGTAATTGAAATTTTTGTCTTTTAAGCGATCGTATTTTTTTTATTGTAAACCTTGGACATGGATTTTGACTTTGACATCCTGAATATATGCCTTTTCTCTTTTTGTGTCATCTTCATATTTTCCTACTTATCCACATAATTAAAAATCTGCCTCCCAATTTCAAAACGTACCTAGCTAAAACCTCCGAATATTAATCAAACAGCTTAGTCATGACCATACTTAAAAATTTCCACTGCTGAACGAAGTCCTCTCCTAATGATTTTCCGATCTCTAGCTGTCGACATCCATCTGCTGCCGGCCAAATTTTACTAGGTGGTAGACTCGTACCGAGTATCTAAGTAGGTACCACCGCAGTGCTAGATATCGTCCCGTGAAATACGAGTGTGTTGCACTTCTGAATTTCTGAATGAGGGCACTGTAGCTAGTAAAATAATTGGGTATACATATTAATATACCTAATATAAACTGCTGCACAAATCTGCACACAAATGTTTGTACTGCCCGGGGATCGAACCCGGAACCCTTGGTGTTGCAGCTGACGATGTCTCAACCGCTGCACCAAATGGGTCGTCAAAATATATGAGACCTAACATCTGTCGTCTCAGGGGACAGTGCAGAGCAGTGTTAACGGAAAGTAATGAATCATGGTCAGGCGTATCACTTACCATCAGGTGAGCGCGCTGACCGTTCCGTTCACTTATGAAATAAAAAAGTGCTAGTCAAATAGTGTGAACGTCGGTGGCTCAATGGTGTGAACTGTTGCCTTCTGATCGGGAGGACGGAGGTTCAAAACCCGCCATACCAATGTTTTTTCGAAATTATATGTACATTATCCGACGCTCTTACGGTGAAAGAAAATATCATGAAACAACCTGCGCACGCCTGCGAAGAGATTCAGAGGTTGTGCGTGAAGTCGTCCAACCCGCACTGGGCCCTATACACCTATACGGGTAGGCTCGTGCCGCTCCGTGGGGACATATAATGACCTGATATATTCAAACACATTATACGAGTATATGTGTAAGTCACGCCATATCAGCGACCCGTCGGTTATCATCCCTGTTATTTTTGAACTGGCCGCTATGATGCTATTGCGTTTAGTCTGGACACCGACGTTCTTGATCGAGGTAGAGTTTGTGTTCGCCCGTGATTGGTGATACCTGGATATAAAAAGTAGGTGGTTTTCTATATGTTTATTCGAAAATATGTCACGGAAAGACAAAAGATTATATTTTTTGATTGTGAAGACAGTTTTTCTGGCGACTCTTTAAAGAACGTTTACTTAGTTTGACGATCTTTAAAAAAAAATCGATCTTTATGGTGTATTTAGTTGAGACGTCGGTTTTACACGGTTCTGGGTTCGTTCTCTGGGCAGTACAAAAATGAACAATGAACATATCTGTTTATATTAGTTGGGTGTTCTTAAATATATTATGTACTTACAAAAAATGTATATATGCTTATCCGTTGTTTAGTATATATATGTACATGTTTCTATATTTACAAAAAATATATGTGTATATGCTTATCTGTTGTTCAGTATCTATGTGTCAGGCTTAATGCTTAGTTTGGGGTTAGATGGCGCCGTGTGATATCAGTGGATATTTATTTAGTTTATAAATGAAGCTACCACAGGTTCAAAGTATATCGTTAATGAAGAGAATCATGAAATACATAACATTGTACATAATTTGTACTTAAAATTGTAATTCAACAAACTGTATCAGTGTTGTTGGTATTTCGAATACAAAAACCTTCAAATCGGTTGAATGGCAGTGTTGACGGAAAAAATAACTACCTAAATTACTCCGTACGGTCTTTACTAGTATTTCAAAATAATTTACCATTTTTTAAATTAATACTCAATCAAAATTAATTGAAAGAATTGACTTGGTTAAGTTGGTGGGTAACAATTGCTGCGTAGAAATCATTCATCTGGCTTTTGTTCAGCTGTGGGCATATTAGGCTGCCTGCAATGATGATGAACCAATCTATATGCAAGGTAGGATCAACAAATTTGCCACAGTTCTCATCAAATCATTACCACATACCGAGGGCGCGGTCCGTGATAACAACTTTGTGTTTTCGTCTCATTTTTTGATAAAGCTATAAATACAAATTTACGAGTAATAAAAATACTTTACGTAGAAAGATAATTTGTTTATCTGTTGTGACCTGTTTGTTTTGGTGAAAGAACTTGCGTAATACTTTATGGTACTGTGGTTTAGAGATAAAGTCACCGTATAGATTTTGTTAGTCTGAAAAATGTTGAAGTTGTAAAGCGTGTTTGGTTTACTACAGCGCTACCTAATGGACTATTTTAATAATTCGTTATCGAATGGATTACTGAAAAAAGAAGAAAGAACGAAATAAAGAAACAACATTAATTGACAAAAACAGCAAAAAAATACAACAGAAAAAAAACAAACTATGCACTTATTTCTTAAAAATAACAATAGCATTAAAAAGGTCAAAGGGTTCCGCCTCAGCTTAATAAAAAAATATTTGAAGAACATGGATGTATAAAAAAATGTCAGTAGGTTGCGGTAACTGCAACAGTCCTTACAGTTCCCGCAACCTACAGGGTTGAAGATGCTCTTTGGCATATTACTCTTTCTTTTAACTATGGAAACTGCAAGAACTGTACATTTATTTATTTTTTGATGGCGAATAGCCGAATTGTGGCAGTTTTATTGAAAAATGACCCTCTTAAACCTCTGTTTTATTTCCGAAAATTTTTAAATTTTTGAAAAGGAATCAAAACAGTTTTTAAAATTCCGACACCATACCATCCGCCATTAAATTCTACATCTCATGATATTTAACAGTCCTTGCTAACCTACATATTTTCGAAGATGATTGGAGATATGTGCCGTGTTTTGATATGAATGTGATATTTTTATGTTGACTTGTAATAACTATGACAAATAGTTGTAAGATTGAGCTGTCCTGACGTGAACTTAGGAAATGTACTAACGTATTGTTACTGTCGGCTTAGAAATGTGGTGCGGGCGAAAATTCTCAAAATATCGCCCGTACCACAAGTTCACAGTAAGCACAGTTTTTACAAAAACTTAGCCCTTAATGCTACTTTTGAAGGTTGCTATCATGTCAAAATTACCACAGGGGCTTACCACCAACTCCAAAAACCGTATAACAATAACACTTCTCTTCTATGGTATAAAAAATATGCTGACGTAATATAGTTATAATGGTATAAGCTACTGCGGTAAACCCCCAGGCGTACTTTAAAGAGCGTACACTGTTTAAAAAGGCAACGCATTTCTGGGACCTCAGGTCTTGCAAATATCCAAGGGCGGCGGTGTCACTTACTATCAGGTGAACCGTATACTCGTTTGCCTCTGTTTAATAAAAAAATATTTCTAAAAATATACATAGTGCCATATTAAAACATTCAATAAAACATTTTATTCGTTCAAAAATATAAGCTTGCATGAAACGTAAATTATTTTGTGTTGATTCGAAAAGTTTCCTAGAATTATACAAATATTCGTCATATTGAATACACTGGGTCATAACCAGAAACGCCAACAATGGTAACTCTATCCACAATTCATTCCATCATCTCCAAATGATGATTAACGAAAAATTAAAACGTAAATCACTAGACAAGGGCAATAAACAAAAAAAATGAAACACCGCAGCGAGATATCTCATAACGACTGCTTACTTAGAAACTTGGGAGACCTTACAGAATTTACATCCCATATAAAAGTCACTAAAAAGTTTCAAACGGGTCTCGCGAGGGCCAATCTTCCAAGTAAAGAGCCTTAAGGCGAAATTTTCAGTCATTTTGAAAAAGAAAACCCAACGATCCCGAGCAATAAGCTCCCTCATTTCCCTGGGCGCATTCCTGGATTTATCTCTTTCAAATTAAATTTCAGTATTGTTCTTTTCTTAGTTGGTTCTTTTAAATAATCTTTGACGACCCTTTTTATTATTAAGGGAGTGATGTTCCTACCTTAAATTACAGGGTTAAATTACATTTAGTTCAAAATGTGAGTGCCATGCACTTTTAGAGACAAGCCTTTTTGTAATGGCCTGGGAATTGTCTATAACCATAGCATTTGATTGTATTATCTGACTTATAATTTTAGTTATATACTATGATATTCTGTATATATTAAGGTAGACCCGCCCTCCGTGTCTCAAAAACGAACCGCCAAAGAGAATACAGTTGTAGGCTCTTTGTTTAGGTAAATGTGCGCTCATTCGAAATATGTGTTCGGTTGTTTTGTGAGCATATCACGAATCTATACTTTTTACATTATTGTTGGTACCTACTCAGACGAGACTGAGTCTAGCCCCTAGTCAAATCATGAGGTAAATGCCACAATATTTACTTTGTTCTATCGTAAGGAGTTTCGTTAATTTATACATGAAACTCCTTTAATTAACTTGTGCACTTATAACTCGAAAATTAACTATATTATCTCGCTTTATGTTTACGTCTAAGGTTTTAATTAAGTAATTAATTAACATTAAACGCGGAGGCGTGATAATAACCATATACGATAGATATACAGGTATTGTTGGCAGACATGTAATTTTGCTTTTGTTTACTTTCCAATAAATTAACCAATTCTTAATTTGTGCCTTCCAATCAGATGGGGCGATGGCCTGGTTGTGATGGCGAGTAGTAGATGGATATTGACGATTGTGGATCCTGGAAATCATTCTAAGAGGCCTTCGTTTAGCAGGCCCGCAACATATTGAAATGTACATGGCGGTGTCATTTATCATCAGATGAGCTGTTTACACGTTTGCCTTTTATAGCATAAAAATAATATTAGGCTGTGAGAATGGTGACTCTTATGACAAATATAAGTTGGTGGATGTACATAGGCAGGTGGGTTAACCAAACCAACTTCTAACTAGAAAAAATTGGGGGTTAAATGTGGAAGTTAGTATGGTTAACCCACCAAGTTTGACATTTAACCCCAATTTTCTACCGGTGAATATTATTCCCACATTCTACCGATTTTTATTAAATATTCAATCGGCCAGATTTTTAATTCCACATTCAACCGAGATTTTACTCACAACCAGTAAAAAAATGGTGTCAAAGAATTTTTTGTGTCAAAAGATAGCGTCAAAATATCTATGTTTTGGGAAGAGGGCAGAGTTACTTGTATCAATACTGCGTATAAGATGCTTAAGAAAGAAAGAAAAATAATACATTTATTTGAACAAAAAAAAACATTCCAAGACTATAACAGTACAAAACAATTTAACGATAGAACGCTTAGCATCTGTCGTCTCGTGGGCGCAGGGAAGTTGAAAAAAATTAATGGATACATACGATTATTGCTTTAATACTGCGTCTGTTATGGTTTTAAAGGTTGATCAATTAACAATGCCTTATTATCTATTATTATATAAATTAATTTATTTTTATATAAATTATTTATTCTTATAGGTGTATCGATGGCAAACAGAAACCTTAAAAGATAGGTCATATTGTTGTTGGCTGCTAACATTAAAACCTCTTAAGAATAGCTTTTTGCGTAAGTAGGACACGACATTGAAATACCCGTTAAGCACGAGTTGAAGGGTGTTTAGGCCTTAGTCATCCACGCGGGCACAGTGCGGATAGGCCGAACCTTTGAATTTCTTTGCAGGCGTGCGCAGGTTTTTTCACCGTAAGAGCGTCGAATAAACGTGCATATAATTGCAAAACTCGAAAAGACATTGGTACGTGGCGGGATTTGAACCTGAATCCTCCAGATCAAATGCAAATAGACCACACCAATGAGCCACTGACGCTCTATACTAATACTAATAGAACAATATGACCCTTATTATTTCTGTAACAGTGAACGAAGACCAAAACAATACTCAAGACTTAGAAGCCGGTGGCTCGGAGCCCGACAAGGAGACGAAGGTGTCCATTGACGCTGACCAGGATCTCAACAGTCGGCGGAAAATGCTGCAGAGGATCGAGACCGTGCCGGACATAAAGAAAGACACATCTGGCATCACCACCCAGTACATCGCTACTGGGATAGGTAAATGATTGTTTTTTTTCGTTTATATTTCCTTTATATACTCTTCAACCTATCGCAGTCCACTGTTGGACATAGGTCTCCGCCATTTTGCGCCAGATATCCCGGTCCTCAGCTTTTCTCATCCAGTCTCCACCAGCGACCTTTCGCAAGTCGTTGGTCCATTGGGCCGGAGGGCGTATTACGCTACGCTTGCCGAGACGCGGTCTCCACTCCAGAACTCGTCTGCTATAATTATAATGGATTAAATCTATAATGCCATTTCATCATGGCGACCCATTTGGTGTTGCGGTTGAGACGTCGACTGCAATCCCAAGGGTTCCGGGTTCGATACCCAGGCCTGGCCTGGTCTGGGCGTTTTCTATGTATAATATGTATGTATTTACAAAAAACATGTATATAAGTATGTTTATCCATTGTTTAGTACCCATAATATAGGCTTCACGCTTAACTCGGAGCTAGATGACGATGTGTCAAATGTCAGTGGATATTTATTTATTATATTTGCTTTTATACGACGCTCTCACGGTGAAGGAAAACATCGTGAGGAAACCTGCGCACGCCTGCGAATAGATTCAACGGTTATGCGTGAAGACTAAGGCCTTGTCGTCTCGGTAGGGGCACATAATGAGCTGATGTAGATGAGATAGTAATTATTTTCCGTCAACACTGCCTCGCGCCCGTCACCCGAGACGACAGTTGTTAGGTCTCTATTACCCAGCAGTCTTCTGTAAGGTTGTGTTAGTCTTGCCGCTCCAGTCCATTTGTGTTGAGGGATGGCTGTCAAATTTAAAACTGTTTTGTTTCTCTTTTTCAGTAAATCTGGGTGCATTTGCAGCAGGCGCGTGCATAGCTTGGTCATCATCAGCACTACCGTTACTCCATCCCCTTAGGCATTCAGAGGTAAGTCAATTATACGGGCTCCTCGTAATTAGTATTTTCCTTTCTCTCTTTCTCGCTCTTTTTTAATAATTTTCCTAGAATAGGTATTAGCTATGCTCAGGGTCTCTCTTAAGATCAGAAATGATTTTATTTGCAAGAGAACAGAAATGATTTTATCTGCAAGAGAACTAAAGTTACCGACATAGTCCGTCGAATCAGCAAGTTGAAATGGCAATGGGCTGGTAACTTATGTCGCGGAACCGATGGCCGTTGTAGCAGACGAGTTCTGGATTGGATTCCACATCTTGGCAAGCATAGCGTAGCACGCCTTTCGGCCCCATGAACCGACGTCTTGCAAAAAGTTGCAGGTGGAGGCTGGATGAATTAATCCTAGGGCAAATCTTATGTGGTCATCTTGGCAACACTTTCCATGAATTGTTTTGGAGGAATATGTTTTATCAGGATAACTCTCGCTTATTTTAAGTTTGCTTAACATTTTTATTCAACTCTATTCGGCTTATCCGTCCATTTTCCTAAATACACTTCAATTCATTCCTTGAATCTGCAATTGGAAAATCACTCGTGTGAGTCCAAATTTATATGTAATTGACGATAATACTTCGTTTGTGAATGCTTGTCGCTTCTAGTGACCTAATTTTGCATTCATTAAATATTATCAAATTGTTACAGACTTCAAAGTTTATATACAATTCATGTTCCAATTTTCCAAAAAAAAAAAAATTTGAACAAAATATAAAAACGCAACACCGAAAATTTTCAAAAGATTGCGTAAGGAAAATATTTTGCAGTCAATTTAGATTCAAACCGAAACAGAGGCGTGGATTTACATCGACTTTTTGCGTTATGGAATTTAATTTAAAGCGAACTTGGCGCAAAGTTGGTTGGCTCTTAAGATTCATCTGCTGACTTTTGTTGCTATGCAGGCGAGACAGACGGGCGACTCTTTCCTCCATACATATTCGAAAAAGGGGACAGATTTGATGTTTGTTTGAATTAAACTGACTCCGAAACTATTAGACCGATTTAAAGAATTATTTCACCGTTAGAAAGCTTCAAATTCGCAATAATCAATTTTGAAAATAATTGGTATCTTTGCCAGGGTACAGTCTCTGCTCTCACTTCAACCTATCGCAGTACGCTGCTATAGGTCTCCCCCATTTTGCGCCAGATATGCCGGTCCTCCGCTTTCCTTATCCAGCCTCCACTAGCGACACATCCATTTTTACACAATCCATCCGTCTTTTCTTTGGTCTTCCTCTGTTTATCCATCCACATATATGCCAAATCTATTTGCAAAATATGACATATTATACTGAACAGATCTTTCGTTTTACTTTAACCATCATGTTTCGAACTTATACATTGCTGGTTTTCATCTTACTCACTGACCACAAAGTACATAACTGATGCACAGATTTAAATCTGTAGTTATGTACGACCTTTGTGCTGTCTATTTGTATAGTCTTCCAATAGTGTTTAAATCGCTGTGATCCAGGGGTCGTGGGTTCAATTCCCCCGGGGTTTATTACATCTGACAATTCCAACGCGATAACAAGAGATTTGAGCGTATCCGTGTTTATATCTTAAGTATCATGTATATATTATTATATATAAACAAAATATAACGTCCATCCGTTTCTATCATCAGAAACATAAGCCGTAAGAGCTTGTTTATTGATAACTGCAATTGCGGTTTTAATTATTGACTAGCTTTTGCGTGCGACTTCGTCCGCGTGGAATAGTTACTTTGGCCTAACGCTGATGATGTAAAGGGCAATTTTGTTTAAAATGAAATACTTGTGACAATAAAATCATTTGTTTGGATAGGGATTAATATCATATTTATGAAAACAAATTCGCAAATGATGCATTATTTTAGTTTTTTTTTTGCAAAAAATATGTTTTAGGGAGCTAACCAAGATAGATATATGCTGTCCCGGACAGACATGATTTTGCGAAATTTTAACCGTTTACGCAGCGTACGCAGCGGAAGCTTCGAGTATGAAAAAATCCCCCCGATTTTGAACCATTCTTCATTGATGCTCCGCTTCTATTACTCTTAGCGTTATGGTATATACATATATATATGGCTTATAGCCTACTCCGATAAATAAGCTATCTAACACTGAAAGACTTTTTCAAATCGAACCAGTAGTTCCTGAGATTAGCGCGTTCAAACAAACAAACAAACAAACTCTTCAGCTTTATAATATCTGTATAGATAATTTATTTCTGCATAATGTTGACCTGATGTTAACTTTTATCAGACGCGATTGAGGTGAAGAGTTTTACTTTAGATAACACTTTACGTTATAGATAAATGAAGGTAATTGCTTAAATGGCAGTAATTTAAACATTTGTAACGTTACTTTAATTACTATCATTCTAATTATTTTAAAATAATTAGTTAGGCTTATTATATTTCACTTTGCTCGTACAACACTAATTACAATTAAATATACTTTATATTAGTAAGGTCTGTTTTATTCTCGTTTTACCATTCGTTAGTTAAGCTTTAAAATGAAGTCTTTACCATGCATTTTGTTTTGAATAATTAAGCATTCAAATCCAAAATTTTCAGTAATTAGTAAGTGATAGACAAGCTAACAGAGAAACCAGTGAGAAACGATGCTTTGCGCTCGTGATTCCCCTATTAAGTAAGGTTTCCGGAGACCCAAATCCTTTCCTTTCCACGCCAAGTTGGCATTATTGTTTTTCAATGACATCTCTTCAACCTATCGCAGCCCACTGCTGGATATTGGTCTCCCCATTCTGCGCCAGATATTCTGGTCCTCCGTTTTTCTCATCCAACCTCCACAATGACATGTCAAGAAGTATTTCTTGTGTATAAGCTGTGAAAATTCTAAGTTGTTATGGTACTTCTTATTTTACGTTCGTTTAGCGTATACCTACCATTGGCGCATTTTGATCCATTGAACGCCTGGAATCCAGACACAATATCTATTGTGTCTGGTGCCTTAAGGCGTCATTGGCGGCCAAAGTGGATAAGGGCCCAAGTGCACAGTTTGCGACTTGCGAAAGGTCGCTGGTGGAGGCTGGATGAGGAAAGCGCAGGACGGGAATATCTCTCTCTTTAACCTATCGCAGTCCACTGCTGGACATAGGTCTCCCTCATTTGCGCCAGATATCCCGGTCCTCCGGTTTCCTCATCAAGCCTCTACCAGGGACCTTTCGTAAATCGGTCCATCGGGCTGGATGACGGGAATATCGTGCGCAAAATGGGGGAGACCTTTGCACGTACTGAACTGCAATAGGTTGAAGAGATAGAGAACAATTTGTTAGGGCCCAGGTGAACACCTGTTTTGCCTTAAAAAATCTCGTGTACCCAGACAGCGCGGACCTGTTCCAACCTCAACTTAATTTATCGGTGTGCCCTAATGAAAACATTATTTATCGCCCAACCCCATTACCGTCCAGTTATAAATCGCGTACAACTCTTTCGCTAAAGGGATCGGGGTTCAGGTGGGTATTACGTGTGATTGCTTTTCTGTTTTAATAGCAGCAAAATGGGTCGATGCAAATGAGTTCTCCGCAATTCCACTATTAAAATGGGTTAATAAACGCGTGATTGTGTCTCATTAGTAAAATTTTGCACTTAGTTGTTCTGTTTGATTTTGAGTTTGTATTAACACCATTAGACTATTGATTGCACTATATAATTGTAATTAAAACCATTATCATTTAGGTGTACGGAATAACAAATTTACAGTTGGACAGAAAAAGTGTCGTTATTATCATCAGCTCATTATACGTCCCCATCGAGGGGCACGAGCCTATCCGTATAGGGTGTGCCTTAGCAAGGACGACTTCACGCACAACCGTTGAATCTCTTCGTAGGCACGCACAGGTTTCCTCAAGATATTTTCTTTCACCGTAGCGTCGAAAATACGTTGATAGGTGGCGGGATTCGAACCTGCACCCTCATGATCGGAAGGCAATAGTCCACACCAATGAGCCACTAACACTCAAGCGATATCAATTTTATTAGTAGAATTAAAGCCCTGTAGGGCTTAGTCTTGTCTTTGAAAGGTTTTTACATTATGCGTTTGGATTGTGGTGGTTCTGTGTTGTGGTTTAAGCATTTGTTTCTGTGATTTATGTGTTGGATACAATAAGCAGATTTCCAATCTGTTATGATGAAATTGCTACTGATCTTTTAGTGAGATTGTATTGTGCTGGGCGGACCCAAGACATTCTAGAAATATTGTTTTCTTATTATTAGATAAGAACAGGTACAGGGGGGTTACTGCCATCTCTTGAAACAGTGTTACAATAATATTACTTCATCTTTTCTGGTACAAAAATGCTGACGTATCATTATATCAATACTGTTTTCAGAGATTGCGGTTACCCCCCTGTACCTGTTCTTATCTATACATATATAAAAATTGAGTGTCTGTTTGTAAAATTGATATTACAATTATTTCCTTCATGGATATGAATATTTATGTGCGGTACATTGACCTAATCAACATTTTTTACAATTTTTGTCTGTGTCTGTTAGTTCCGTGTAATCTCTGAAACGGCTGGATCAATTTAGATGGGCGTTTTTGGCAGGGTAGCTAATATAATAAGGAAAAACATGAGCTTATTTTATATTGGAAAATTCTTTTCATTTTAGAAAAATAAAGTAATCTCCTTTGTCGCGTTGCGTGAGATGCGCGCTTTGACTACGCGATTTTAGGATATGTTTTTACTGCGGGAGAATATCCGGTACCGCGACAAACAGTGAAAAATAAATATATTTAAACCCAGTTATGAGTAACTAAACTGAGATTTAGATCGTTCCGTGATCCGGGAGTAGGGCGTTCGACTTTTAAGGGTAGACCGCATGGTGCAATGTCACTAAGTGCGACCTTTCCCAGTTTGGTAAGGTCATCGCGGGCTCAATTACGTGATTGTCTAAGTAAAAATATGATTGATGATGACCTTTGTCTCTCAGGGATCGATTATAGAAATAAAATAATATATGTAAAAACTCATAACGAGTCAATAAGCGGATTTGACTGAATTTCGCAGTTTTCGGTTTTGACAGAGGCGGTTGGTCTATAAGCCTACTGACTGATTTTTGCAGGCTTAATGTTGGTTAGGTAACCTCATAAGGACTGTTACCACAAACGCGAGCGAGCCGAGCGAACTGAGCAAGCCGAGCGAGCGAAGCGAGACTGCCGCGACTTCGCGGTCGAAGGTGGTCGGTCAATATGCTTATTGACTGAATTTTGCAATCCATAAGCTTATTGACCGGTTTTGAGTTCTGACTGTAACATATTATACACATTTCATTATATTATAGCAACTTAATTTTCCGTTCATATATCGTGGAAATTTTGCAGTCGTGAATAAGAGGTAGTCGTTAATTACTAAATTTAGGTAATGAATTGTTTCTGCAAAACCTGGCTGCGTCAGTATGAATATTTGATTAATTACTTGGCACAATGTTTGCGGTACTTGCTACAAGACAATATAAGGCCAGTAATAACACTTAACCAATACAAATATAGAAATATAAGAAAATTACCGGGTACAAGATATTTTACATCTGTCGTCTCGGGTGACGGGTGCTGGGCTTTGTTGACGGAAACTAATGACTGCCTACTGTTATTTATTTCCTTCAACACTGCAATCCTCATGGTAAATAATAATAATAAATAAATAAATAAATATCTACTGACAATCACACAGCGCCATCTAGCCAAGTTAAGCGAAAGCTGTATTATGGGTACTAAACAACGATAAACTAATGTATACATTTTTTTTTGTAAATACATACATATTATACATAGAAAACCAGACCATTACAAACAGACATGTTCATGCACACAATGTTTGTACTGCCCGGGGATCGAACCCGGAACCCTTAGTGTTGCGGCCGACCTCTCAACCGCAACACCAAATGGGTCGTCATGGTAAGGCGTATTTACCACCAGTTGAGTGAATTGACTGTCCCGTTTTCTTGATGACATAAAAATATATGCAAAATGTTGATAGCCATTATTTGGCACGAATGGGTTGGCATGGCATACAAAAAACTGACGTGAAACGACGTTATTTCGTCGAGTGAGTAAAAATACTGGCTTTGAATCAATGCTTGGAGAAATAAGAGACCTAAACGTGGGAAAGATCTGGCGAGGAGTGATGTTGAATTGTCATCTTGTTTGGCTTATGAAAAGAGAAGAAAAAAGAAAAACTATTAAACTGAGGTCCACAAAAAGCACATATTTAGGTCAAGATGAGCCAAGCAAAGCGCAAGAGCGCTACCAACCTTTTCTCGACATACTTTTAGATTAGAAATTAAATATTTTGTCTGTTTGATTGTTCCGTGTAATCTTTACTAAGGACCGGACTACGACTTTTATATTGCGGGTAAAACCGTGGGTCGTGGGGTAAACAGTCATAAATATAATCGTATACTTACTTGGCTTAGTAAAATAATAAAATCGTAAATAAAAAAGTATACTTACTTAGTTTACGTTCAGCCTTAGCACGAATTGTTTACAAGAGAGCCACACAATAAGTTAGAGTTACGGTAAGCGCAATGCAGGTGCCGTTATGGCGGGCTGGGCTCAGTTGTCACGGTAGGCCCGACGCATACTATACTTGCTTAATGACAGCCTTTATATATTTTGTCACGGATGCTTAGATTCAAAAGTAAGTCTTAAACTAAGACAGTTTATCGATAATATAGATAATTTTACGACCCATGTGGTGAAATGGTCGAAACGTCTTGCACATCAAAGGTCAATCCTTTGTGTGAACAAACATGTCTGTTTGTAGTGGGCTGGGTATCCGGGGTTTATTTATTATTGAAAACATTTGTGTGCACGAACATGTCTCTTTATAATGATTTGGGTGTTTCTGTGTATAATTGTACTTATTAAAAATATTTATATATTTAACCGTTGTTTAGTATTCACAGGTATTATAGGCGAAATGTTTTGTTTGGGACTTGATGGCGCTGGGTGAATGTCAGTGGACATTTATTAAAAATATCATCGCCTTCATCAGCCCATAACAAAATGGGCAAGAAAACCTTAAGGAAGCAAGCTGCTTGCACCGATTAGGGTCAATATCATAGGCGTTATGAGGGCTTACCCATATCTCTTCAAACAGTATTACAATAATATAACTTCGCCTTTTCTGGTATAAAAATGATGATGCTCATCAACGGTGTCTACGGAAGACCAGCGTCAGGACATCCTGTGGTTATTCTGACTACGCGGAGAAAGCTTCCATTGAGTGCAATTGCATAAATTTAAAATTGTTGTTTTTAATTTTGTTTAACAATGAATGTTGTAACTGTTTTCTTAATAAATTTTACTTCACTTTACTTTATGTATTAAAGTAATATTGTTTTAAGAGATGGCGTAAGCCCCCAAGTCTTCTTCTAAGCATATCCATAGCAAAGGTTTTATTGTAGACTCAATACTGAGTCATCTCGGCAGGTACCACCGCAGTGCCAGATATCGTCCTGTCAAATAAGAGTGCCATGCACTTTTGTGTTACGGAATGAGGGCACTATAGCTAGCAAAATTACCGGGCATAAGAGACCTAACATCTGTTGACGGGCGCAATGCGGCTTTGATGGATAATAATAACTTTATTTTATCAGTTGTTGGTGTCCTTCAATTCCGCTCTGTCATGGTCAGGCGTATCACTTACCACCAAGTGAGCGTCCTAACTGTCCTGTACACTTTGGATTATAAAAAAAAATCAAACCGTAGAAGCCCAAAAGCTAGATACCGTGATAGCGTTGTCAGCAGCCATCACTTAACTCCCCCAGATATTAAGACAGTACTATGTAAAGTACAGTCTTAGCGACGTCGTGTGTAAACACCCTAAAATGCGGATTATTGGTCTCGCTCCGATATGAAAGTTTCAGTAAGCATGCGATATGACCCGGTTGCCGGATTGCAAACTAAGTTTTTTTATAACTTCATTTCGACTGTATTTGGTTTTAAATATTGCGGTTCCCACATTTGATCACTTGTTGTGGTGCAATACTGCCGTCCACTAGCTAAATAGCCGTTTACTGATGAGCACAATTTTTAGTTCAGCTAATAAGTTATCGAGCGTCGGTGCCTCAATGGTGTGGACTGTTGCGCTCGCCGCTCCTACTGGGAGGGCTGAGGTTCAAATCCCGCCACGTACCATTGTGTTTTCGAATTTTCGAAAAATATATGTATGTTATCCGACGCTCTAAAGGAAAACATCGTGAGGGAATCTGCGCACGCCTGCGAAGAGATTCAAAGGTTGTGCGTGGAGTCGTGCATCCCGCACTGGGCCCCCGTGGACGACTAAGGCCTAATCACCCTATACGGGTAGGCTCGTGCCCCTCGGTGGGGACGTTTAATGAGCTGATGATGATGATAAGTTATTTGAATTATGCACACTATTCGTGATGTTTTACATGCAAAATCCCTTCTAATATTCATAAAGATATGGTGATATATAGAATGTAAGAGATGCCTTATCTGTTGCCTTACGTTACTCAGGGTTTATTCAGATTTATATCCAAAAATTGTGCTCGTCGTTTAACGGCATTTTAGCTAGTTGACGGCAGATCTGTTTTAATGACACGAACATTATCATCATTATCATTATTATTGACACCTAAATACATATTTACAGTCCCTATAATTGAACGTACACAAACCCATTTCAGAGCGCATGTAATCATTTTCTTGTTTTACGCCTTGACGACTCATCTGGTTTAATAGTCGAAAGAGTTCCGGATCGATCCCCGGGCAGTACAAACATTTGTGTGCATGAATATGTCTGTTTGTATTGATCTAGGTGTTTTATATGATTTTACAAAAAAAGTGTGTTCCGTTAGTTTCCATATTACAGACTAATGCTTAGTTTGGGGCTAGCTGACGCTGTGAATGTCAGTGGATATTTATTTATTTGTACTATGTTGGACCAACGACATGCGATAGGTTGCTGGTGAGTAAACTGGAGGACTTGGCGTAGTCAACAGTGTACGGCGATAAATTGAAGAAAGCTTAGGGCAGATTTTGCGGGCAGATCTTAATGTTAAATTAAATGGTGTGTTTAAACCAATACCATTCAAAAATAGATGCATTTAACGGATTAACAGACATTGGGGGAACTTGAGATGGAATACCTGGAGGAATATGTTTGACAGAAGTTCCTTCAAGTTCCAGTCACCCATTCGATTACCGACCGATACATAAGTTGCTAAGCTTTATCAACATTAAAAACATAAAAAAGTATCCATTGACATTCACACAGAGCCATCTAGCCCCAAGTTAAGCGTGAAGCCTGTAGTATGGGTACACAACAATGGATAAACATACATACATATATTTTTTGTAAATACATACTATACATAGAAAACACCCAGACCAATACATACAGACATGTTCATGCACACAAATGTTTGTACTGCCCAGATATCGAACCCTTGGTGTCGAAGCCGACGTCTCAACCATTACACGAAACGGTTGTCGAATAATTGAACGAACAAAAGCCATCAGAACCTCAAATACAATTCATTAGTTTTACTAGAATATTCCATGGCAAGGTCTGCAATAATTCGAATCGACTATCAAACGAGAACTGCAAAGTCTCACTCAGCAATTCAAAGGTATTTGGACCGTGAAATTAAAACTGTCAATTATAATAAATTCATCAGATTGCTGGTCTAATGAGAAATTGACCTAGGGTCAGAGATTCGTTAGAGGAGAACGTTATTTAAATTATGATAACTAAATATCTGAGTATAAGAGTAAGAGAAATTATTTATTTTTATCTACTTTACACCTGAATAATAAATAAATAAAAAAGACCATAACCACATTTTCCTTTTTAATTTGCTCAGCAATAACCCGCTCTAATTTCAAAGTTCTAAATCTATTTATTAAATTTAGATTTAAAAAATCAAAATGGCGTGAAAGAGAATGGAATAACGTAACGAATACGTTTGACAGAAGTTCCTTCAAATATGACCTTGACCAGGAACCTTTAAATGAGGAAGGTTTATGGCTTTACAGTCAATCGGCGGAAACAACGCGTGCGTTGTTTTCATCGAGTGAGTGAAGTTACAGGCCTAATATTCCCCTTCCCCACCCCATATTTTCATACTCTTTTCCTCTTTAACCCATAGAATGCCAGGAATCCAGACATAAAAGAAAAACTATTGTGTCTGGCGCCTGAAGGCATCATAATCGGTCAAAAGGTTAGAGCTGGCTGATTACTCTTTCGGAGTTATAAGTCACCATGAGGGGCGATATTACTTATGATTAGGTCAATCGTCTACTGGTTTGTCTACATACGAGTATTAACCTTATGATATCCAGGACAAATTTAAAATTTGTTATAATACAAAGGTAGTGCGTGAAGTCGTACAACCTGCACTGAGCTCGCGTGGACGACTAAGACCTAATCACCCTATACGGGTATACTCGTGCCCCTCGGTGGGGACGTTTAGTGAGCTGATGATGATGATTTGTGACGCTGTAAGTCGTCTCTTGCGGTCAAATGGTTACATAAAATAAATGGAAAGTTAAGATTTTTTTTAGATAAGTACGCGTAAAATGAAAATAGTTACTTATTATAACGTTAATCTTTCGCCAATCAGCAAGATCGTTAAGTTTCACTTAAGTAAAATTAAAGGCAACCTTCCTTGAGTGCTAAGTTACAAACACCAACTTTAAGCGAGCTTTCAACTTGAGGTTACTTAGCTAATCTTTTGACTCTTATAATAGAATAACTGAAAGTGATCCCAAAGATTCTGGACTGAAAACTGTTAGTATTCTATGAAACATCCAATCGATCCTTTTATCGAAAGCGTCGGTAGCTTATTGGTGTGCACTGTTGCCTTCCGACCTATTACCAATGTATTTTTAAAGAAAGAAAGTAAAAAATCTTTATTCAAATAAATCTATTACAGATACTTTTGAATAGTCAATTATTATTATTACTATATTTTTTATGACTCTACCACCGGTTCGGAATAAGTAGGATCTTCGAGAAGAGCCGGCAAGAAAATGGTTAGTCACTCTTTTGAACTTTTTATATCAGTGGTATCAGAGTTTTGTCATTTACCAAGACATAACTTTACAATAATTTAGTGCAAAGATTTTGTAACTGGAATATTTTTTTATGTACATTTATCCGACGCTTTTAGGTACGTTGAAGGAAAACATCGTGAGGAAGCCTGCGCACGCCTACGTCCTTTCGAAGCTTGTATTTGGAGTCGGAAATCCTATTTGGATCGAGACATCAAGCCAACCAAGTACTTACTACGCCGTGTTTCGATTAATCCGTTTGCAGCGGAGATACGGTAGCTTATTCGAAGTTGATTTTAGTGAAAGTTGAAAAGCGACGCTTTCCACGTCGCCATCTCATGTCATGTCATCAAAACATAAAAAAATAAATTAAGACGAATCATTATTCTCATCATCATCATCAGCTCAATCAACGTCCCCACCGAGGGGCACGAGCCTACCCGTATAGGGTGTGTAGGCATTAGTCGTCCACGCGAGCCCCAGTGCGGGTTGGACGACTTCACGCACAACCTTTGAATCTCTTCGCAGACATGCGCCGGTTTCACCATGTAATTCCTTCGCCGTAAGAGCGTCGGATAACGTACATGTATTTTTCGATAATTCGAAAACATATTGGTACGTGGCGGGATTTGAACATCAGCCCTCAGGTAGGAGGGCGACAGTCCACACCATTGAGCCACCGACGCTCATCATTATCATAATTATTCTAATGACTGTTTCTTTTTTCAGCTATCCACTGGACAAGTCGTCAACAACGTATCATCCGTCTTCAATACATCACATTCTAGACTAGAGGTACGTTTATAAGTATAAAATACAAATGATTAATAATATAAATTTCTTATAGCTTTTAATATAAGAGATTTCTTTAGAGCTTCCTACCTATTCCACTTAGGGATACAATCAGGAATGATTTTTATCGTGAGATAATTATAGTTGCCCGCGCACGCCTGCGAAGAGATTTAAAGATTGAAGTCGGCCAATCCGCACTGGGCCCGCGTGGACGACTAAGGCCTATACACCCTTACGGTTAGGCTCGTGCCCCTTGGGAACATTTAATGAGCTGATAATGATGAACTTAAGTTACCGACATAAGTCGCCGGATTAGCAAGTTGAAGTCGCAGAAGGCTGGTCAATTATATCGCAGTCACAATGGCCGTTGATGCAGACGAGTTCTGGGGTGGAGACCGCGTCTTTGCAAGCATTGCGTTGGAAGCCCTGATCGAAGGGCGGCCAACTTACGAGAGGTTGCTGGTAGAAGCTGGTTGAGAAAAGCGAAGGACGGGGATATCTGGCGCAAAATGAGGGATACCTATGTCCAGCAGTAGACTGCAATAGGTTAATAAAAAGAGATTTCATTAGCACTTGTGTATGTAAAAAACTTAAAACAAAAAGTTGCCAAAAATTCGTTTTTTCACATGTCTATATAACCAGTTAACAGCTTTGGTTATTTAAGTGTCAAGTTTTAAGTAACGAATGATTGATTGACTTAACCCCTTTTCTGAATAATGAACTGTTTCCACAACTTCTCAGATACCATGCATATAAAGAATTTGAAAAAGTCAAATTTGCCTTAATTAATTTGATGTTTGTTTGTTTTGATGGATGTCTAAAATATGAACTCACAGTTGTTACTGTCGTTAACTGCCTCTATGATCTATGGTACGTTCGGCGTTGGTTTATATCCCTACCTAATCCAGGCCGGCAACGCATTTCTGGGACCTGAGATCCTGCAAATGTTCATGGGCGGCGGTGTCACTTACCATCAGGTGAACCGTATGCTCGTTTGCCTCCTGTTCAATAAAAACGGCGTTATAGGTTTAGATTCAGCGGCAAGATCGCATAATGGAATTTATTTTGTGCGATTTTTCCTAGTTTGGTTAGGAAATTTTAGGCCTGTTTAACACTTGATTGTCAGTAATGAAATATGACTCCAATCAAGAGTTTCCATTTGGCAAATCTTAAAAAACACGAAGGCACTTCTAGGGCTTTATTAGCGTTGTTGAAAGTTACTTTGGATTTCATACTACTAGTTTTCCAATTATCACCATTAAAAATTAAAGCTTGAATGAACGGAACGTATATTTAACATTTTCAATTGATACTTTAAAAATAAGTTTTTAGTAGAATAGATTATAAATAGACCATTATAAACAGTCCTGTGAATGTTACTTATTTCAATAACGAATATGCAGAAATAACTTAGTTGACATTTAATTGGTATCAATCTATTCAACCAATCGCAGTCCACTGCTGGACATAGATTTCCCCCATTTTGCGCCAGATATCCCGGTCCTCCGCTTTCCTCATCCAGCCTCCACCAGCGACCTTTCGCAAGTCGTCGGTCCATCGGGCCGAAAGGCGTCCTACGCTACGCTTGCCGAGACGCGGTCTCTGAATTGGTATAATCGGAGTCTATCATAATTGTAAAGTGACGAATCGTTCGCAATTAAATGTCACCGTTTTAAAGTTTAAGATACGCAGTGAGAAACCAGATTAACGTTAGATGTCCTTCGTCCCTTTAGATCGACGAGTTGCGAAAGTCTACAAAAATAGCAAATAGGGTAGCAGGTTCAATAAATTAATTAGATGCACAATTACGAAAACATATTTACCAAAAAAAAAAAGAGAGCGTCGGTGGCTCAATGGTGTGGACTGTCGCCTTTCTACCGGGAGGGCTGAGGTTCAAATCCCGACACGTACCAATGTGTTTTCGAATTTTAGAAAATATATGTACGTTATCCGATGCTCTTACATACTACTACTCTGATTTATTAATATATTTATGACATAAAATTATTCATTAAAATTTCGACCCAAAGGCGTAATTAAAAGGGTGCAAAATCAAAAACACGAGCATACTACTATGCCACTATGGCATGAAGCGAGCGACATGATTGTGAATGTAAATTCTGCCCAACTGACGCGATGGGCAGACTTTTGGCGAGGACACTTTTTAAGTGAGATGGTGCATTTAAGATTAGAGCACCTGGTTAGTGTTATTAGTGTTGTGTGCATTTCCTAGTGGCGTGTTAAATAAAGTGTATTTGTACAGGACCGTTAGTACCGTATAATAATTAGGAGGGGTAAGGTGTGTCGAAATAACCAAACTCCACGAGTGCTGTTTGTACACTGATTTATTATAATAAAGTTATATTGAATGCATTGAGTGCAAACAATATTGCAACGCAAACAAATATTTTTACGTTATACTTAAATGTTTTATACATTGCATGTACTTCGTACAGTATTACCGTGTTATTTTTCGTTATTATATCATCATCATCAGCTCATTAGACGTCCCCACCGAGGGATACGAGCCTACCCGTATAGGGTGATTAGGCCATAGTCGTCCACGCGGGCCCAGTGCGGATTGGACGACTTCACACACAACCTTTGAATCTCTTCGCAGGCTTTTTATTATAATAAATAATAATGAGAAATAACACGTATTTTTCTTGTATGGCATTAATTTACCTATGGACCTCCAGTTCGTAATAATAAACAAAATAAATATGACCTTAATTGACCGGGCGTCGCTCTAAATTTATATCCAGACATATCAATCTGCCCAACATAGAATTTAACTTAAGTTCAAGTTTTGATAGCAAACAGCCATTTCGGATTAAAGTTGGAATGACTCAATTGAATTTGCTACTTGAATTAATGTAAACAATTTTATTTTGATGATTTAAATTGAGATTTAGTTGAGTGGAGTGGGTTCTATTGCATCGTAGTCCAAACCTTACAATGTCATATTTTAAAATAAACTTAAGTGTGTTATGATTTTCTTAATTATTAGATTTTATTAAATATCCACTGACATTCACTAAGCGCCATCTAGAACCAATTTAAGCGTGAAGCCTGTAGAATGGGTACTAAACAACGAATAAACATAAATATATTTTTTTTGTAAATACATATTATACATAGAAGATACCCAGACTGTTTGTACTGCCCGGGGATCGAACCCGGAACCTTGGTGTAACAGCCGACGTCTCAACCATTACACCAAATAGGTCCTCAATTCTTTTTCCACAATTTAAGTGTAAGAGCGTCGGTGGCTCAATGGTGTGGACTGTCGCCTTCCTATCGGGAGGGCTGTGGTTCAAATCCCGCCACGTACCAATGTGTTTTCGAATTTTCGAAAATATATGTACGTTATCCGACGCTCTTACGGTGATGGAAACATCGTGAGGAAACCTTCATGCACGCCTGCGAAGAGATTCGAAGGCTTGCTGTGAAGTTGTCCAATCCGCACTGGGCCCGCGTGGTGCGACGACTAAGGCCTTATCACCCTATACGTGGTAGGCTCGTGCCCCTCTGGCGGTGGGGACGTCTAATGAGCTAATGTGATGATGATGATGAATTTAAGTATTTCATGATAAGTTTTTGCGATTCACACACATTACATGATAATCAACTTTATATACTCGTATTTAGTAAATCACCTTTTATTCATTAATTTTATTATGTTTAAAATTGCAATCTGTCAAAAAGGCTTTTGGGTACAGATATATAAATTCTAAGCTAAATTTAAATGCATAAAATGCGAGGTAGACACATATATACTTTATTTTTATTATTTGTGTTAAATTAAATTAGGGCAGACTTTCCGTAATACTGGTGACTCCAAAAAAGACACGTAGGCAATTATTTATGCGACATATTTTAATATAACTCAATTAGAAAAATTGATTGCATTCAATTCCCTCTCATTTTTATGGTTCCTCAAAAAATGACTAAGTTAGTCCCCTAGGTAAGGACGTTAAAAAACGTCCCCACCGAGGGGCACGAGCCTTCCAGTATAGGAAGATTAGGCCTTAGTCGTCCACGCGGGCCCAGTGCGGATTGGACGACTTCACACACAACTTTCGAATCTCTTCGCAGGCGTGCATGAAGGTTTCCTCACGATGTTTTCCTTCACCGTAAGAACGTCGGATAACGTACATATATTTTCGAAAATTCGAAAACACATTGGTACGTGTCGGGATTTAAACCTCAGCCTTCCCGGTAGGAAGGCGACAGTCCACACCATTGAGTCACCGACGCTCATTATTTACTTCTTTTTGATTTTATTTATTTATTTAGGAACAAAAACAGTTAGAAAAACTACTTAATCAATTTAAACTTCGTCTAAAAAACTCGTATCAAGTTCAGGCAAATTGTCTCACAAAGTATTATTGTGTTATTAAGAAAAATAAAAAAGTTAAATTTAAAAGTGCTAATATAGAGACGTCTCATTGGCAAAAAAATAACAAGTTTGGACCCTTGCGTATTGATGTTTCATCTCAGTTTGATATTACAAAAGGGCTTTGTCCAGCGATAAACTTGAAAGGTCCTTTCTAACAGTTTTTGCTAATCCTCCATTTTTACGTTCAATATCAATGCGAACATGAGGTCATATCTACAAGTTTTATAGTAAAGATTAAAAATATGTCCTTTTAGAATTTGAAAAATTGAGTATTTAATTGTTTTTTAATGTTAATAATGATTTATCTGCGTTAATTTCACTAGCTACGGTGCCCTCATCCCGAAACACTAAAGTTTAGCACTTTTATTTTATAGGATCATAAACCTTGCACTGCGCTGGTACTTACCTAGACTACACAAACGTCTTTATTGTTAAAAGACCTAGCATCTATTGTCTCGTTGGTTATTTAACAGTTTTGAGTTTAATTAATATCTCTGTCATGGTCAGGCGTATCATTTACCATCAGATCCGTTCTATTCACTTCATAAGATAAAAAAATACCTGTTGTCTAATGATGTCGTATTTGTTCCCAGTTAACCTCATCGGAAGCTTCCTGGACAGCATCATTGCTGTGTTTCGGTGCTGTCTGCGGGGCAATACCAACAGGCCTCATCTCTCAGTACTTCGGCCGAAAGAAGACCCTCCTGTATCTAGCTCTACCATTGGTCGTGTCATGGCTGCTTGTAGCTTCTAGGTAAGCGGGAAAAATATGTTAAAGATAACACTTACACAGCCACATCACATAAAACTGCACTTATGATTATACTTTAGGGCACTATTTTTGCATTTTTATATATTTAAACGAAAATGTATTAAGGAGCTAATGTTTACGTCGGCGGCAGCGCCATCTCTTTTTTTTCTCATCTATCACATGTTTGTCCTTGATAAGTGTTCTACCGAGCTCAAGCACTGATCAAGGAATAACCCTTTCAATGTTTTACTAGTTGGTAGACTCGGTACTGAGTCGGTTAGGTAGGTAACGCAGTGCCAGATATCGTGAAATAGAAGTGTTTTGCACTTCTGTGTTTCGGGATGAGGACACTGTATTTAGTAAAATTACCGGGTATAAGACATCTCTAGCAACAGTTCTCTCGGGTGACGGGCGCAGTGCGGCATTCATTGAGAATAATAACTGTTTATCAATTGTTGATCTCATCTAATTGCTGCTCTGTCATGGTCAGGCGTATCACTATAATAAATAAATAAATATCCACTAAAATTCACACAGAGCCATTTAGCCCCAAATAACAATAAGCCTGTAATATGGGTAAAATACTTTTTTGTGAATACATATTTTACATGGAAAACATCCAGACATGTTCATGCACACAAATGCCCGGGAATAAACCCGGAGCCTTTGGTGTAATAGCCGACATCTGAACCACCTGATCGTCGAATAATGGACGTCAAAGAAAGTCAGGGTAGATAAAATTTATGGATAACATAACAATATAGATGGAGCAGCATGTCGATTAATGTTGCTATCATGTCACAGGTGCGGGCCCTTTAGGAACATATTTATAAATTGACCTAAATTGGATAAAATGGAACATCAAAAACCCTTACTGCTAAATGTACTGTTTGTCAAGTGTACAATTAAAGTTATGGCGTAGCTCAAAGTTCGTAGTGAGTTCAAACAATAATTTGATCGAATCTATCGAAGAATTTAAATAATAGTAAAAGGTCGGATCGAGCATTCGCTGTACAGATTTTAATGTAAGTAGCTTCTATGCGGAATGAGGGATTTAATAAATGATAATATTATAGTAACACATTCATCATCAGCTCATTAAACGTCCCCACCGAGGGGCACAAGCCTACCCGTATAGGGTGTTAGGCCTTAGTCGTCCACGCGGGCCAACTGCGGGTTGGACGACATCACGCACAACCTTTAAATCTCTTCGCAGGCGTGCGCAGGTTTCCTCACGATGTTTCCTCCACCGTAAGAGCGTCGGATAACGTCCATATATTTTCTTAAACCCGAAAACACATTGGTACGGGGCGGGATTTTAATCTTAGCCCTCCCGGTAGGAGGGCTACAGTCCACATTATTGAGCCACCGTCGCTCAACACAAAATAATAAGTATTGTTTTAAATTAAAGTAGTCAATGTTTTTTATCATTACAACAGATACATGAGTGATATTTGTTTCTTGGTACTTGTCATCACAATACAAGTTGTCACTGGTGAGGTGGACAGCCCTGAGTTACTATCTAAAATTAATCTGAATACTAACCTCTTAAAATTTCGTTCACGTTCAATACTACATGTAGCACACACTAATACTAACTACTAGCAAAATACATTTCTTGTTCGTAGTAGTCGTAGTTTTTCCGTTTTGCCTATTGATATTGACCTGTTTTTCACTAGCATTCCCTCGATAAAAAGACAAATGACAAAATCGTACTTTGAGGCTCTTGAACCTTGATGATATTAAATATTATTAGCTTTGGTAAATACATTTTAACCAAACTTAATGTAAGGTTGTGGTTACCTCAATATGACTTTGTAAACTGATTACTCATATGTGGAGATTTGAAATTAGTATTGTACTCTTATCATATTATTATTATTTATTATAATGTCTTTTGAAACTGTAAATCTTCCCAAAAAAATGTACCTGCCAAAAAAAGTAACGTCAAAATCCATCCAGCCGTTTCAGAGATTACCTGGTACAAACAAACAGATATTTTTTTAAGTGGTTATTTTGGCTTAGTTACCGCATATATTCATATGCATTTCGGAAAAAATATAATTTCAATATTACAAACAGTCGCTCCAATTTCATTTACATGTATAATGTATATCACGTAAAAATGTTTCGTCTTTGAAGTACATAATACTAGTTATAAGAGTTTTTACAAGTAGATTTGTACGTGCACCGTTCCAAGTGCACAAGTTTGAAGTCAATTCTGAAGTTACACATCGCTTATCGAAGTAAAAGTTCCCTATAATTTTCCTGGCAGCCACAAGAAGAAAATAAAAAGGTCCCACAGGTTTTGTTGGAGCGAAACTCCGCGGCGATATTAATCACTTGAAACTTTCGGGCTGCAGCTGGATTGTGTGTAAACTTTTTGGAATCAGATGGTGAATACTTTGAAATATGATGTTTATACAGTATTTACATGTATGCATCATCCCTCATGAAACTTTAGGGTAGTTTTGTAGACTGTTAAAATTTAGATTTTAAAATATATTACATTCGTGATTAAACAAATAAATAAATATCCATTGACGCTCACTCAGCGCCATCTATCCCTATATTAAGCGAGGAGCATGTAGTTAGGGTACTTAACAACGGATAAACATACTTAAATACATTATTTTTGTATACTATGTTTTTAATAACATTTTGTTATTAAAAACATATAATGTAAAATATTATATTAATAATGTGAAACATCAAGACCATTACAAACAGACATGTTAATGCACACAAATGTTTGTTCTACCCGTGGATCGAACCCGGAACCCTTGGTGTAGTAACCAACGTCTCAAACATTACACCAAATGGGTAGTCTATAACAGGTCAATGCTTAGTTTAGGGCTGGCGTGTGTGTATGTCAGTAGATTTCTATTTATCTACTATTTATCTTTTACAGTCCAAACGTGTACGGCCTGTACGTAGGGCGTTTCGTTGGCGGTCTTGCAGTGGGCGCGTTCAGTGTGGGTATACCTCCCTACGTGGAAGACATCGCTGAACCTCAACTGCTGCCGACTCTTGCCAACTTCTATCACGTGCACCTGGCGTGCGGAGTCTTGTTTGGATACGTAGTTGGTAAGTTGGTTTATAGTAATTTCGAGTTAAACTGCATTTAAAGGAACCGTATTAATCTTACATAAACGTTTAAGAGTAGTTATTCAGAGTAGACGAGTTCTGGAGTGGAGACCGCGTCTTGGCAAACGTATCGTAGAACGCCCTCCAGCATGATGACCGACGACTTCACGACGACGACGAAAGGTCGCTGGTGAAGGCTGGATGAGAAAAAAGGACAGGGATATCTGGCGCCATATGGGGGAGACCCATGTCCAACAGTGGACTGCAATAGGTTGAAGACTTTTTATGGTACAATATGCTTACGTATCATAGTAAAACTGTTTTAAATCTATCGAAATCAACACACGTTGAGGATTTTCTTACGACATTCCTCGAAATAACACTATTTTGATAAATAATAATAATTTATGCGGCTAATGCAGCATGGAGTTAATCTCTGTCCAAAACAACCATAACCTTTTAACTGTATATCTAAAGGAATACAATTTCGGGTGTTAATGGATTGATCATCACCTACATCTCGTTATAAAATTATGGGGATTGTAGTTATATTTATTCTATTATTTTATTCAATGCTTCTATTATTACGCGTTACTTGTAGCTATAAATAGAAATCCTTCTTTTTCAGGTATGGTTTCAAGTATATCTGGCTCTCTTTCCTCTGCGCTAGCATCCCGATTGCATTCTTCATAGCGTTCATCTTTCTCCCAGAGTCACCAACGTACTTGATGTCCCAAGGAAAATATAACGAGGCTAAAGCCGCCTTGCGTTACTTCAGAGGAATTGACAACAACATTGACTCGGAAATTAAAGAATTAAAGGAACACATAAGGAACTATGGAAAACTGAAAGTCTCATTCAAAGAACTTTTAAGCACAAAAGCGACAGTCAAAGCTCTGATTGTTTCTTTCGGACTCATGGTCTTTCAGCAAATGAGCGGAATATACGCTGTTCTATTCTATGCTCAGTATATATTTAACACATTTTCCATATCCCAAAACATGCCCAGTGCAGCAATTATCCTTGGCTTCTGCCTTGTCTCCTCAACTTATTTTTCAACTATGCTCTTGAAGACAGGTAAGAAGACGCGTTCTACTGATGCTCTCCTATTGATGGCCATCAGTTTGGGCAGTTTGGCGATTTACTATCACTTGCAAATATCGAACGTTCTGGAAAGTGGGACATGGATACCGCTTTCTACTTTGTGTATGTTTGTCAGCGTGTATGCCGCTGGTGTGGGTCAGATTCCTTGGCTGATGCTGCGAGAGATATTCCCGAAAGCGGCGACGAGACGAGCCATGGCTCTGACTGCTGGATGGCATTGGCTCTTGGCATTTGCTGTGACGAAATGTTTGAGCATTTGGTAAAGAAAGTAAGACCGGGCTGGACGTTATGGTACTTCTCATCAATATGCGTTGTCGGCATGATGTTCGTATACTTCTCGTACCGGAGACGAAAGGTAGAACGTTAGAAGAGATACAGAATGAGTTTGATGGTATACATAAGAAGAGGAAGCATAGACACGTTATTGAGGTTGAAAGTGTTTCTGAAACGTGACTATAAGGGTTTATTGCCATGGCCCTGTGCAGTGCAGGTGGCATAGTTAAGTTGGTACCTAAATTCAGTGACAGTATTCAAGCTTTTGACATAGCACAACTTGTTGTGCACGTTTATACGACATGTGAAAATTTTGTTTGTAAGAGGCACTTGCTTCTAGTCGAAATGTCGATCTTTCCTAATCGTATACGAAATTACCGAAAATATTGGCACATCTAATTTATGAATCTTGGATATAAAAAATGCCTAAGGCGTGTTATTTTGTACAATATTTAGGTTAGTTACTTTATTACAATTTGTTTTATAATTATTTAAACTGTCTTAAAATAAAATTTTAGTTAAGATCACTAGGGGACAGATATTGTTTTTAAAGGCTTATTAGAAATAGGTAAGTGTATTTATTTATTTTATGTAAATAATAATACGTTTTATTATTTGAATTGTTTTAATTTCTTGTTACCCATATGCAAAATAATTCTGAAACATTTAAACAACTATTAAAAGTGAAGTATATATGTCAGGAGATATTTTGAGACTAGTAGAGTTAAGTTAGACTCAGAAGGAATTAACTTAGTTCTTTTAATAATGGCATCTATTCTTTTATACAGAAAGACTCCAAGTTCGCTTTATTTGCTACTTTAGTGACTATATAAGTGAATGTTCTTGTGCACCAATACCGTAGTTAGTTTTATTTTATGTCGTCCTTATTTAATCATCATCAGCCCACTTCTGTCCACTGCTGAACATAGGCCTCTCTAATAGCACGCCACAGATTTCTGTCCTCTATTTTTCGTAGCCAACTACTACCGGCCGTTTTACGGATGTCATCACCATCTTGCCGGAGGTCGCCCCGCGCTACGCTTTCCAAGACGAGGTCTCCACTCCACACGTTCTGCGACAAATGTGTCCAGCCAACTGCCACTTCAGCTTGCTTATTCTTTGGGCTATGTTGACAACGTTAATTCTGGTTCTATTTTACAATTTATTTAACTATAACATCATTTAGGCCATACGGTTGTATGCGGCCTATTGTCGCATACAACCGTATGGCCTTAACCACGAAAAGCAAAGCCAAACGCTATAAAGGCGACAGACACATCCCGCGATTTCCTTAAACGGCCGTTCAACCTTTTCCCTCGGGAATACGAAGCAGCCGGGAATCAGAATGGGCGTCACGTCTCTAGACCCAGCCTTTTGTATAATTTGCAAGTTTTATTTTGTTTCTTACTAGTTCCCGGCAGGGTAATGCAAAGCGGTTCGTGTATAAACGTCGAATTTTGAAAATGAAATGCCAAATATATTTCGGTCTGCTTTCAAGACGGAATGCGTAAATTAGATTTAACAAGGGTCAATACATAGAGTTAAGTTCGGGGTCTCTCAGGCGTCTCTAATCTCTAATCTGAAATGACAATGTTGAAAGAACTAAAGTTACCTCGCCTCGTTACCGATGGCCGTTGGAGCAAACGAGTTCTGGAGTGGAGACCTCGTCTTGGCAAGCGTAGCGTAGGCCCGATAGACCGACGACTTGCGAAAGGTCAATGGTGGAGACTGGATGAGGAAAGCGGAGGACCGGGATATTTGGTACGAAATGGGGGAGATCTATGTCCAATAGTGGACTGCGATAGGTTAAAGAGGGAGAGTTACGACACTCTCTGTATTAGCAAGTTGAAGTGTATCTCGCAGAACCAGTGGCCGTTGGAGTGGAAGAGTTTTCGAGTGAAGCCTGTGTAGCGTGGGTACCTGAGTCCGATGGACTGATGACATGCGAGAGGTCGTAGGTGGAGACTGAAGAAGATAACCAAGATGTTGCCACAAAATGTGTAGGATTTAAAAACGAACAGGTTGAAGGGATATGTATATAATATTAATATATTTGTACCCATGATAACCTCTCGTGCCCGTGGTGCATCCGTTCGAGTAGCGAACTGGTAACAACATTAACAAATCTGATGCTTTATAAAAAATACTGATGAATAAATACATTTTGGTTGTCTTTAGATTAAAACTGTTTAGTTTAAGGAAATCCCAGTATACTAACACAGAAAAAAAATATTCCTTTTTTTCTAAATAAAAACTGTTTCTATTAATATACCTGTAATCTATCTCCTGTAATTAAAGTCCGTTAATATATGGAAAAACCTAAAAATCTTATTCGATTTAGAAGACAATCAAAAGAGAAAACAACTATAAATTTTACTTAGCAAACTCTAAAGCTTCAAGGGCAGTGATTCCATAACTTCTTTATTCATATAATTGATCATTTACAATGAATTTAATTAAGAACTATGATTAAATTAAATTACATTTATGTGCACAGTTTAAGTTAGAAGACGTGTGCGTAACTGCTAATTTGATGTTGAAAAACTTAGATTTATGATCGTATTCTTGTAACAAATAGGATTTTAGTTGAAATAAATGATTTTACTAGTTACATTCTGTACTGAGTCGTCTAGGTAAGTACCACCGCAGTACCAGATATGGGCCTGTGAAATAGGTATGTTATGTACTTTTGTGTTTCGGAATGAGGGCACTGTAGCTAGTAAAATTACCGGGTATGAGAGACCTGAAATCTCCAACAGATTTGTGCAGTGTGGCATTGATCGAGAAAAATAACAGTTTATCAGTTATTAGTCTCCGTAAACGCCGCTCTGTAATGGTCAGGCGTATCACTTATCATCAGGTGAGCGTCCTGACCGACCTGTACAATTTGTAACATAAAAGCATAAATATTCTGTTAGAGTTACCAAAGGATCAACAACTTTCTTCTTGGTCTAACGCATTCTGCGTTGGTTTCGATAGCAGAGTGATCAGGGGTCGTGGGTTCGATTTTTTCCCGTTTGTTAATACATTGTAGGCTGAATAACCTGACATCAAAAAAGATAATTTCGTGCTTTGACTGTCGCGATACTTACTATTCTGCCGGCTCTTCTCGAAGATCCATCTTATTTCGAACCAGTGAGTAGAGTCATTAAAAATATAATAATAATAAATGAATAAATAAATAGCTACTGACATTCACACAGAGCCATCTAGCCCCAAGTTAAGCGTGAAGCCTATTTTACTGTGGGTATTAAACTACGGATAAACATTATACATAGAAAACACCCAGACCAATACAAATAGACATGTTCATGCACACAAAAGTTTGGACTGCCCGGGGATCAAACCCGGAACCCTTGGTTTTGCAGTTCAAAAGTATCTGTAACAGATTTATTTGAATAAAGATTTTTTCTTTCTTTCATACACCTCAGCTTGCCTTTTGCGATCGTGAACCGAAAGAGGTAGTAGTCGACAGCGAGGTTATATATGCGGTAAGCGAGTTAATCTGTGAGGAAAGCTTCCGAGCTTTCCTATAATTCGGTCTATGCTGCATATTTTTGACAACATATCTTTTATACAGGTAATCGTATAAATAAGCTGAACTCGAGTTTCCAAACTGAGTCTTTGCCACAATTTTGTTACCCCAATAACCCTGCAAGTTATTCCCCTAGGGATGTGCACACAATTTCTCATGTAAAAATACCTGTGTACCTGTGTGTGTGTAATATGAATGACGGCGGGAATATAATTCTAATGTTATACGAAGTTATTTTGGATGAATAACGTTTTTCCTCAGTGGCATTTCTACTGAATTATTATATATAACAAATAAATGTGTTTTTTTCGGTAAGCCATCCGGTAAATTCATAGACAAACAATACACTAACTAGAGACACAATTTCACTCAAAAGTGTGTGCGCCAAAAGTATGCCCATAGCGTCAGTTGGCCAGAATTTTCATTCATAATCACGTCGCCTTATACTTGCACTTTGTTTAACAAGAAGATTGTTTTGAATATTTATTTAAAATATTATTTACACCCAACGGGCGTCGCCTATGACAAAGAGGGTTCCAGGTTCGCTCCCCGGGCAGTGTAAACATTTTGTGAGCATGAACATTTATTGTCTGTTTATATTGGTCTGGGTGTTTTCTTTGTTAGTTGAATAGTATAATTTTAAAAAGAATATCATTCGTATTTTTACGAACAATTGTAATGGTCTTATAATGCATAAATAAATTAATATCCAAAAACATGCACACAGAGCTATCCAGCCCAGAGTTAAGCATAAGCCTATAATATGGATACTAAACAACGTATAAACATACTTATTTACTTTTTTTTGTAAATACATACATATTATTTTACATAAAAAACACCCAGACCAATATAAACAGACGTGTTCATTGTTCATGCACACAAATGTTTGTACTGCCCGGGAACGAACCTGGAATCTTGTTGTACTCGTACTAGCCGGTGTCTTAACCATTACACCAGATTCAGATTCGGATTCCGTACTCGTTTAGTACTCCTGCCTGCGCCCGACACCTGCAACGATAGACGTAACGTCTCTTTTACCGGGTAATTTGTCTACCTACAATGCTCTTATACCGAAAGCTGAAGTGCAAAGTACTCCTATTTTACGGGACGATATCTGGCACTGCGTGGTACTTACCCAGACATCTCAGTACCGAGTCTACTAGTGAGTAAAATTGCACGATTTTAAACATCTGGCAACACTATGCCATCCAGCCCTAAAACATGCAAAATAAAGCTAACAGCATGTCTGCAGGGTTATTTAAATGCAAGTTATTTAAACTTTATAAGCGAAACGTTCCGTAAACACTTGCTCGATATTTATTCACGATTCAGCTTATAAAAGATTCAATTAAAATGTCAGTGCATCTTGCAAGTAGTGTTGTGAACGATTGCAATTTATCGATTACCGGTTTGTCGATAGTTGCTAATTTAAATAAATCAAAAATATTTTGGTCTTCCAGAAAGTAATGAACCTTAGTATTGGGTATGATTTGCTTCTTTCGGAGTTCTGAATATACTATTATATTCCTTCGTAAGATATTATGAAATATCATTTTTTTCCGTAACTTGGCCTGATGAGGATTAAAAGGTGTTAACGACTTCCATCCTAAGATTGTTGTCGGGACCTACGGCTTAACGTGCCTTCCAAAGCATGTCTTAACCAAACTGAAAAAAAAATGCACAAAGTGACTTTTTCGTTGCAGTCCCTCGGCAGAATTCGAAGTCTCGACTACCAAGATCACAGTATATTGCGGAGGTATATTTTTCGGAACTGAATACTACAACTATGAAAAATATTTCTCCCTTTCTCTTTAACCTGTCGCAGTTCACTACTGGACATAGGTCTTTCCCATTTTGCGCACGGCATCCTCCGCTTTCCTCGTCTAGCTTCATCAGTGATTTTTCACAAGTCATCTGTCCATATAACCTACACAACTTTTTAGTTAAAATAAATGAATTTATCGATCATCTTAATTATCGACAATTTCCCATCACTATTCATAACAACTTGTTGAGCACAGCATTTAGCTCCAGATTTCTCAACTTCCACTTAAGCGAATAGCTATTTTATCGCGTTAATTTGCACAGTTTTATAAAAAAGTTTGAGAAGCAACAGAAAAAGGGTCAACAGTTTGCGTTCTGCTTGAAATAACTTATTTGTCGTAGCTACACTAATAAATAATTGTTTTGCTTAATACATTTTGATGCAAACTACAAATCACCAGAAGTCCATGGTAATCCGGAGGTCGTGGGTTCAATACCCTCGGGAGGGATCTTTTGTAACCTTAGTGCGTTCAGCTTGGTTCAACTTTGTTAATTAAAAAAAGTATTTTCATCATTTTGAGCAGCCTTTTGCGTCGCACTGCTGGGCATAGATCAACCCAGACAGCACAGCTGTAGCTAGATTGGGCCCAATCCCAACCTGCTGGAGTGACCAGCAGGCCGCCATGGCAGACGCACAATGGTCCACAGCACGGTCTAAGTGTGGAAACCAACGTCAAAAACATCAAACTTTGGACCGAATCCCAATCCACCACGTTGGCCCAATGTGGTACAGGTGGCCGGGACTGACTTATTCACCCCGAAGCAAAGCATCATTTATGTCCAGAAAACCAGAAGATTCATTGTGTAATATGCCAACCGGATGGTAAAAAAAATACACAAAGTAACTATCACTGTACGTTTTCCGCAGGCTTCTAACCAAAACTCTCCAGTGGCGTGCACAGAGATCATGAGTGATCATGAGAAAATGAGTGACACTAATCGGTAAAGCAATTTTTTTTTTGTCAAATTGAGTGCTGTTGATGACAGCAGATCGCGTCTGGTTTCAAATCTGTAGAGGGAAATGGGCAAATAAGTGGACATTCGAATTTGTATATGTTGTCGATTTTCCGTGTTGTCAGGACGCACAGGGTATGCACTGCTTATTTAACCCCCCGCAACGCCCTAAGCCGAGGTTCGAGTCCGTTCGGGGACGCCCTTAGGCTCGTTGTGTAAATTTTAAGGCTGAGAGCCATCTGCGCTCGCCACTTGCCCGGTGAAGCTGTAAAGGCCATCTGCGGCCAACAGCAGTAGCCAGTTCGAAAAAAAAAACTGCTTATTTGCATATACAAGTGTACACCACTGCAACGTCCGTCTTGTGCAGTGTTATAAAACCAACGCAGACCACAAGATAGAGGCAGTCAAACTTCTTAAATGAATTAAATTAAACATAATAATAATCTTTATTTGCTTCATAAATAAATATCCACTGACGTGACACTGACACACACACAGCGCCATCTAGCCCCAAGTTAAGCGTGAAGCCTATGTTATGGGTACTAAACAACGAATAAACATACTTTTATATATATTTTTGTAAATACATACATATTATACATAGAAAACACCCAGACCATTACAAACAGACATGTTCATGCACACAAATGTTTGTACTGCCCGGGGATCGAATTCGGAACCCTTGGTGTAGCAGTCAACGTCTTAACCGCTACACCAAATAGGTCGTCAATAATGTAGAAAATGTATATATACTTAATGTACACGAGCATTCTGTGAACAAACTGTTTTTCATGTTGCGGTAACAGATACATTCGGCTTTGGGATAACTTAAAGCCAGCTCATCACAAAGTTGGACCACTGATATAAAGTTACACACATACCTAGTTTAATAACGATATAGAACTTAAATTAGTGAGATTTGCTGAAGTGCTAAGTGTTATCGGTAATTTGGAAACATAATACTAGTATATTGAAACTAATCTTCCAGACATAAAATATATGTATATGATAACGTATGTAATTTGAATACTTTATTTATGATATAAGTAAACGGAACAGTCAGTGTGTGCGCAGTGTGTGTAAGTGCACTTACCTGGTATATTTTTTAGTTGGAAGCAGATGGCCTTTACAGCTTCACCGGGCAATTGGCGAGCACAGATGGCTCTCAGCCTTAAACGAGCCTAAGGGCGTTCCCGAATGGGACTCGAACCTCGACTTAGGGCGTTGCGGGGTTACTACAGTGACCTCATACCGAAACACAGATGTGCAAAACACTCGTATTTCACGGGGCAATATCTGGCACTGTCGTGGTATCTATTTAGATGACTCAGTACCGAGTCTTCCACCTAGTATTTAGACGTCGCACTGGCGACAGTGACTGAGAAAGGATAGGAGTGGCGATATCTCGTGTCGGAGGCCAAGATCCACTTGGGCCGATTTATTAGCGCAGTAAGTAGTCAGGTAATATAGGGAATTAAATGAAGAAAATAAAATAATAAAGAAATATTCTTACTGCCATTCACACAACTCCATCTAGCCCTCATAATCAGATCAGCGCCATCTAGCCCCAAGTTAAGCGTGAAGCTTGTATTACGGGTACTAAACAACTTATAATCATTCTTATATGTATTAGTACACTGTATCTATATTTCCAATATTGTGTATGTATACTGTTGGTATACCTGTGTGTGTACTGTGTGTGTGTACGTGTATTAAATAAATACATATAATGGTGGTTGTAAAATTATGTAAAATAGCGTCGCTGGTCCATCTGGAGTCATGACGTCATGAGCGTCTGTCCATCTGTAGGGTGCAAGTTCAATAACTGCCACGTAAGTCAATGTCTTTTCGTATTTTCAGAAGTCTCATGTACGCTTATCCGACGCTCCTACGGTGAAAAGAAAATATCATGAGGAAACCAATGATGTAAAAAGTATACATTCGTGATATGCTCACAAAACAATCGAAAAAAGTGTTCCGAATTCAGCGACAGTGGACGACTAAGGTAAGGCCTATACACCGTACGGGTAGGTTTGTGCTCTTTGGTAGGGTCGTAATAATAATGAGCTGAGTATGAGAATAAACCTTCCAGTTTGAATACATCTGTGTACGAAGGCGGGTTTGATCTTTCATTGTTTGCCTCATAATTAGCCTTAGTCTGCGAAGTTGCTTGATAACAATAAACATAATTAAAGTGTTAATGAAACGAGCGTATTCTGTTCGGATTAAACGATTGTGCAGATACTGTATTAGCATTCGAAGCTAGTATTCTCTCAAATGTGGTGAATCAAAAACAATATAGCAATCAATCAAATCGTATTGCATTACGGTATGGGGCGGCTCTGGAGAGACTAAACTTATAAGCCTGGAAAGGGCCCAAAGAGCTGTGTTGAAGGTTATGCTTTAAAAACCTATTCTGTTTCCAACAACTCAGTTATACAGTATTTCGGATGTATTAACTGTGAGACAAATATATATACTCTAAACAACGTTACGCAAACACTCACAACTGCCATACATGCCACAATATTTTTAGTTTAGTATTTAAATTGTTTTTTATTATATTTTTGTATATTTCTTGACGTTCATAAGTGCTTTTTGTATGCCTAATTTGAAATTAAATGTTTTTGACTTTGACTTTGACTTTGCCATATAACAACATAACGCTTAGTAATAAGCGGCGGAAAGGTCTAGTCTGCAAGTTTGAGTTTTGCAGGCTATCGCTTACCAAACGTCATTTTAACTTTATCTCGCCTACATATATATTAAAATAAACAAAATCTTATGCATCTTCCACTTACTGTATATAAATGCAGGATCGGTTACAGACTGGTTGAAGAGACTAACACATTATGATACTGAATTACTTATAAAGACCTGAAATTCACTTACATGTTTATCCTTAACATAACAATGATTCTTGTTTATACCAAAATACTGAACAAATACGGCTACGCAATCTCTTTTTCACACACACACATGCACACACACACATACACACACGCGCACACACACACACACATCATCATCATTTGAATTATATTTTAAGAGTTTCTCGCATGTCCATAAACTCAATCATACACTTTGTTTTTAGAATAAGGTTTTTGTTTTGTATACTACCCTAGTGTTCCGTGGGGTGGGCGTTAATGACTGCGACACAGTTTAATACTTATGCAGTCACTATCGAATCACTATTAGTTTTAAGGATCCTTTGTTAAACTTTGAATAAAGACTTTTGTTATTTTTTCATAGAAAGATTTTTTAAAGAAGTCTTCTGAAGATGTTTTAACACACGAGCGGTTATTTAGTATTCAAACTTCTTCGTACTTATTTAGTACTGGACAAAAAGAATTAATTGAACACCTTTAAAAAATAAAAAGGGAACAATAAGAAGATCATTAGCAGGCCAAAAGGGACGCCTTTATTATTGTGAAATATTTATTTTATTTAAGTTCTTTTTATAAGTCATGTTATTTATTAATATATAGTACAAAAACACAAGTGCCGAGTTTTTTTAGTACTAGTCCAAACATTTATTTATTTATTTTTGGAAGATTTATAGTTTTAAAAGACTATATTATAGTATAACATTTTTATTCTTTATTTGGCGTCTTCCCAAGTCTATTTTTAGTTTCATACCAAAGTTTTTTCAGTAAAGTCAACTCTTCGAACCGGTAATCGACTTTAAATTGTTATTTGCTTATTATTATTAGTTAGACGTACATTATTTCGAACATCAAAAACACATGGCGGGATTTGAACCTGTGTCCTCCAGATCGAAAGGCAACAGTCCACACCATTGAGCCATTGACGGTCTTATCTCCATCAAGTATAAACAAAAAAAGAAGCATAAATACATATTCTCAAATTTCAAATAACGCAACCACACCTTATACGAAGTATACCGAATATCTCGTTTTGCTGTCTCAAAATGGCCGAATGCTACCTCCGGTGGGAAATCAAGTTTACGGTTATTTTGCAGGTTTCGTTAAAACTTACTGTGATATCAAAATAGTTGTTAGGTAATTGTCACAGTCTGCTGGACTTGTTAACCGATGAATTATATGTATCAAAATGTTAAGGCGTCTTAGTTCAGGTGTCGGTCCTGTATAAAAATGACCAGGAGCAGTCCTAGTTCAGGTGTCCGCCATAATCTTGTAGCAATTGTAATTGAATGGATACTTGCTTTTATTTTTACTGTCTTATCTCCTTCTTTTATTTCACTGTTACTTATTTTACCAAAGCAATAACTAAAAGCTAAAACTCTGTAAGATTATGGTGAGAAACAAACTATTATTATTAAAAATAAATATAAATCATATTTAGAAAGAAACATTTATTTCTGTGACAGAATACAAGAACTTTTTGAATTTAGGAACTTTTATATTAAGTCACAGAAAGAGAAACCATTAATGGATCATGGCAAGGAAGACACTATGGTGCTGGTTTTACGTGGCTTTTTTAAATAAATTCACAGAACTATATTATATAAATTAATAGACCATGAGATACAGATACGATATTGATGGGTTCAAAAGTTGATGTTTTCATTCCATTATAAATAAATAAAATCCGCTGACATTCACACAGCGCCATCTAGCCTCAAGTTAAGCGTAAAGCCTGTATTATGGATACTAAACAACGAATAAACATACTGTTACGAGCTGGGGGTTCAGGATAAATTATTGCCAAACACGAAGAATAACACGGTAACACACTTTATTAATTAACCACTATTAACTACACACAACAGTAATTACACTTACAAGCTCACTAATTCTTCAATTGTCGCACGCACAATAATCAGTAATAAACACTACATACTGTAACACAAACACTTAATGAGTCCGTATAATTTCCACACACACACGTTATATTCACTCGTTAACTCTTACACTGTTATCTCAAACTCGACGATCCCTTAGATATCGCTTTTTCACTCGCTTCATCCTTGTAGTCGCAGGTACTTCGCTCTTCGTTCGCTCTTGAGTAGAACACAAGACTGCCGGCGCACCCATCGGTCCGCCTTATATACCTGTCCGCCCGCCAAGCTCGAAGCGTCGACGTCATTCTACATAGTTCGCGAATTATCTAGAACATACTACTCTTTGCTATTTGACAATTCGCATGTCATACTCTATGGTGGACTGACGTTACATATTAGCCGCCATATTTAATGTCATTTTAACTACGTCAATTCGTAACAATACTAATATTTTTTTGTAAATACATACATAGATGACAACCAGGCCATTACAAACAGACATGTTCATGCACACAAATGTTTGTACAGCCCGGGGATTGAACCCGGAACCCTTGGTATAGCAGCCGCGACGTCTCGACCATTGCACCACATGGGTCGTCAAATTATCCAATACGAATGTAGGGATATCACCCGGTTCTTCGCTTTCCTCGTCCAGTTTCCACTAGTGCCCTTTCCCAAGTCGTCAGTTTACAAGAATAAATATGATAACTTGATAAAAAACAATAGTAAAGAAAGCCGTCGCCATTTTGTACGATAATAACCAGTTTAGGTGAAAATGTGCTAACCTGTTGACGCGTATACATTTCATAATGTTATTTTTATTCAAGATGGTTTCAGGTTGATACTTTTTATCATTGGCACGTACTCAGATCCAAGTTATGGCTTATAAAAGTATATTATTAATCTTAACGAGCGTTGAAAATAGCTTTACAAAAACATAATTTTAAAACTATCGTGGGATAGGTGTCTTGTGACTTATTTAAAATTCAAATTGTTTATTTGCAATTGGATACTAAGGTTTTTCAATTTTAGTTAGGTAAAAACATAGAATTAATGTTCTGATATTTTCAACATTTTAAGCTGCATAGTCAGTGAGGTGGGCTGCTAGTAAAACAAAGAGAAAATATTTACCCCTTCCGATGAAACTTTATTTCCCCGTCATCTCCCCTCACTGGATACGCCCCTGCGCTCAAATAAAGGCATTTTAACTTTGCACGAAAGAAAGTACCATTTACATGCAAAAGAAAGCACTTTCAAAGCGTAGGAGCAACACCTGCTTTTCATTTAGAGAAAGCAAAAAAACTTGCTTCCACCGAGTTTTTGTTGAATTTTGATGAGCTCCGCCTTGGGGGACACACTGTCGTGAAGGAATGCAAACATTTTCGCTCATTTAAACCTAGCGCAGTTTATTGCTGGACATAGGTCTCCTCCATTCTATGCTAGATATCTCAGTCCTTCGCTTTTCTAATCCTGTCTCCACCAGCAACCTTTCGCAAGTCACAATAATATAACTAGTTAGCAACTACGATGTAATTTGGGTCGATTGTTCTTCTATTTGCACAATAGCCTTTTGATATGACGTGTACTTAGTAGCTTAGTTTACAGAATAAAATTATTCTTATAGCGATACTTGGATAGTATATCTTCGAGAAAGAGGCTAGGCTAAGAGAATTCAGTTGAACTGGACGGTATTCAGCAAGTTACGTCAAGTCCTAACGTCAATGATTCCGCATGCTTAAAGAAGAAAGTTGAGCAATATGTCCTACACGTGCACATACGCAGGTGAAAGCATAAGAAAGAAAGAAAATTCATTTATTTTCCCACAATATTTAACATAACAGACAAGCACAATACAATAATACACAAGTAATAGTACACAAGTTAAAAGTCAATCAATGGGCAATAGAGTAAACTCGGGGTTTCTCTCAGAAAACAAAAATAATATTATTCGTGACAGAACTCAACTTACTAAAGTAGTATTGACAAGCATAGCGTCTCAGATAAATAATAAACAATCATCTAAAAATATCGTACACATGTTATAGTTATATAAAATTATGAAGTAAAATGTTGACCTTAAGGCATCATTAAAAGGTTACAAAATCAAAAGCACGAACATACTACAATGTCACTATGACATGTAGCGAGCGACGTGGGCAAAATTAATGCATCGTACACTTTTGAGTGAGATTGTGCATCAACTTAGTTATTTTATTGTTTTTCTAAGCATGACGTTGGATAAACTAATGATTACGAAAGCTGGATGATAAAAGCAAGCATATTAATCGGGGAGATTTTGCCGATCAGTAGACAGCGATTGCTTGAATAGAGAAATTATGTTCGCAGTATTGCAATAATTATAATAATTAATTAATAATTAGAGCGTCGGTGGCTCAATGGTGTGGACTGTCGCCTTCCTACCGTGAGGGCTGAGGTTCAAATCCCGACACGTACCAATGTGTTTTCGAATTTTCGAAAATATATGTACGTTATCCGATGCTCTTACGGTGAAGGAAAACATCGTGAGGAAACCTTCATGCACGCCTGCGAAGAGGATTCAAGGTTGTTTGTGAAGTCGTCCAATCCGCACTGGGCCCGCGTGGACGACTATGGCCTAATCACCCTATACGGGTAGGCTCGTGCCCCTCGGTGGGGACGTTTAATGAGCTGATGATGATGATTGCAATAATACGGTGAAGGAAAAAATAGTGAAGAAACCTGCGCACGCCTACGAAGAGATCCAAAGGTTGTGTGTGAACTCTACCGATACGGGTAGGCTCGTGCCTCTCGGAGGGAATTTTAAAAGCTGATGATTGAAATACTAATATTTGGATGTGTTATGAAGAGGAATTGTTTCCGCGTGGCCATCCCAGCGGCCCATATACACATCATCTCCATACGTTAACAGGGAATGTTACAAAACACCCGTTTAGTATTCTACGCTGCAAGCCTTTGAGTAGTTAAAGCTTGAAGAAGTTACGTAGCTCGATGCGGAACAAAAAAGACGTTGCGATGGAGCTACGTAGGAATGCTGAGTACTCGTTTGCTGAAATGGAGAATAGAGGAAAGAGGATAAAGTTCGATGGAAAAAGAAAATTCATAAATTGTAAATGTTTTGTAATAATAGGTTTGAGATGCAGTGATACATTGTGTTGCTGTGATGAAAGGAAGCCTAGAATTTGTTAATGAATAAAATATAATTAAAAATAGGTTTGAGATTCAATGTGAGCCCAATTATAGTGACTTTATTGTGAGACCAACAACTGATAAACATTTATTAATCTCCATCAATGCCGCATTGCACCCGTCAACCGAAACAACAGATGTAAGGTATCTTATACCCGGTAATTTTACTAGCTACAGTGCCCTGATTCCGAAATACAAGTGCAAAGCACTCTTATTTAACGGGAAGTTATCAGATATCCATCTATACGACTCAGTATCGAGTCTGGGAACATGAAGCGACTTATACCATGCGGTAATTCCATAAGTTTCAAATCTAAAGTAAACATTTAGACCACTTGACCACAGAGGTTCATTTATTGAAAAACCAAATGATTTTCTCTAAAAATAAAATCAATTTCCACGATGTCTATGAACCCTCTTTTTTAAACATAAATTAAATAAGTTGGAGCACCTGCAAAAGTTTGAAAGAAAAACTCTCGAGAAATGTCATGGCGAATCAGGTTTCTGTCACTTGCATGTTTTATCAATTATTGAAAATAACCAAGAAAAATAATTGTTTTCAAGTGGCTTCTATGAAAATTGCTTTGTATTGTTGTGTGCTCTGCAGTGGCAATTTAATGCTAAAGTTGAATTATATTAAGTATTGACTATCAAATTAACACAAGTATTTCTTAAAACTTAGCTCGTTTTAGGTTCCTTAGCCAAATGGCAAAAAATGGAACCCTTATAGATTCATCATGTTCTTTCCGTGCGTATATCACCGTTTTTTTCTATGAAACTATACTGTTAAACTTTGTGAATTCATTAAAATTTTGACCTTGATGGTCTTTAAAAATCTAAGGTTATAGCACAATATATCCATATGCCAAGTGTGTGGCAGCCTATGCCCAACAGTGGGACATAGGTGGTTGACTCATTTATTTAGAGCGTCGGTAGCTCATTGACGTGACTGCTGCCTTCCGATCTGGAGGGATGCTGGTTCAAATCCTGCCATGTACCAATGTATTTTTTTAAATTATATCTACTCTCTTTCGGTAAAGGGAAACATCGTGAGGAAATCTGCGTACGCCTACGAAGAGATTCACAGGTTGTGTGGAATCGGCCAATCGCCATATAGACCGCACTTGCACAGCGTGAACAAGTTTAAATGGTCTATATTACTTACATACCCTTACCCTTATACCCTTTACAAGAAGGCTCGTGCCCATCGGTGGGGACATATAATGAGCTCATGTGATGATGATCGATTAAGATGATATTGTTTCGTTTTTCGTACTTTTCATTATCTTGAAATGTAAAGGAAAATTTAAGATTTTCTTTGTTTTTGATCAAACACCAATGGCTTTTATTTAATTAATTGAAAATGAAAAGTGTTTATTCAGTTTAGGTCCTTATAGAACACTTATGAATGTCAAATGAAGCTACCACTTTTAAAGCTTTTTTTGAAGCTAACAATTTTGAATGGAATAGTCATCTTACCGACTTCTTTGGTTACTTGCTGTAATCCAATATTGGTATTAACAAACTGGCTACTTACATCAAAGAAAACTGTAACTTAGTTGAAGTCAAAACTTTGCTGTCAAAGCGAAATGCGTTTTAAGCCGTCATAATTAAAACTAATTTCGTGAGCGCATCACGATATTATTTCTTATTTTATGGATCCTATATTTTAAATTTAGAGGGACAATTTTTACCACTTTGGAAGTGACTCTCGCGCTAACTATTCAATTAATAAAAAATCCTACTCGAAAGCTTAATATCATTTATTTACACGTGAAAAAAAAAATTACAGTTTTAATTGCATGTATGGGGAACCCCAAAATATATTCATTTATTTGACGATCCATCTAGTCTAATGATTGAGACGTTGGCTATCACACCAAAGGTTCTATCCCCGGGCAGTACAATCATTTTGAGTGCATGAACATGTCTGCTTGTTTGAGTGCGTTAGCATGTGTTTTTGTGTGTTGTCTGTGTGTTTCCTATGTACATTATGTAAATAATTCCAAAAAATCTATTAAGTGCTTTTATTCGTAGTATAGTATCCATATTACAGGCTAATGCTTCATCGTGATCAGCTCATTCAACGTCCCCACCAAGGGGCACTACCCGTTAGGGTGTTTAGACCTTAGTCGTCCACGCGGGCCCAGTGCGGATTGGCCGAATTCACGCACAACCTTTAAGTCTCTTCGTATGCAAACGCAGGTTTCTTCACGATGTTTTCCTTCACCGTAAGAACACCGGATAACTTAGTAAAGCTAATACTTAGTTTGCGGCTAGATGACGCTGTGTAAATTTCAATGGATATTTATTCATTACTTTACTTTCCGGAGATCGCGATGTAGTAGTCAGCTACTACAGATAACATCTTAGAGGTTGGTCTTTCTTTCTTTCTATACATTCATGTTCCTCCAAATTCATTCGATTCAAACATTACTTTTTTTATCATATTCCTCAATTTGGCCGCGGCTCATGTTAGTGGCGCGTAAGGAAGAGTGAGGGAAACCCGGCACCCTTACCTCGCCGCGATGGGTTTTTGATGACAATCGTTGCTTTAGTATTAGGGATATACACGGTACGACTTCACAGACAAATAAAATATTCATTTTTGGGCTAGGAAAACTCGCCAATTGTCCGGTGAAGCTGTGAAGGCCACCTGCGGCCAAACGCAATTAGCCATTCCGAAAAATATGACAAATAAATCTTTTCATAGAGGAAAAATCAGTGAAGGATCTTGTGTGGGTACTACAATCAGAACCACTTAAATTGACGTTTTTTATAGCTTTTGCAGACGACTTTACTTGCGTAAAATCGAATATAAAAAATATTATTTTAATACGCTACAAGATGATATGTCTTTTTATTCTCACATAAATTTGCATCCCCTACAAAATATGATTAGACCCGTATTTTCATTTGATAACAATGAGTTTTATTATAAACTTACAAATAATCTTCATACCAATGAATAGTTTTCAACCTTGATATCGGGATGAAAATGCTGTATCTTCCCCAATTTCCCAAAAGTCTTGTTGGTTAGTTTGTTTTGATGTTTTAGTTTTACTGTTTTACTTTGTTAAAGCACTTACTTGTGTTGACAATGCATGCCGTTATCACCTATAAGTGAAATTACATTAAGAACAGTTTTGTAAAAGCAAAGAATTAGTAACATGTGAAAATGTAAATCTTGTTGGTGATCTTAAATCAATAAATAAATGATTATTTAATTAATTATCTGGCACTGCGGTGGTACCTACCTAACCTAACCTAGCCTAACCTCAACGAGTCTATCTCGTGGTCTTATTTGGGCTAATCTATTACATATTATTGGCACTGCTTCCCGCCAAATCAATGCCGCCAAGCGTTAAGTTTATGGAAAAACTGTTTACTGTTTACTATTGGAGACGTCCAACGCCTGGAAGTTGATTTATATTGAATATAAAAATAAATAATACTTCTATTGAATGTTTTGCAGCTCATGGCGCGCCTTACCCCTCACAATATATAACGCTAATGGTGTTTATTTGGATAGTCGCTGGGGTCGTTTTGTGTAATGGACCATGGAAATTACTGTAATCAACAACAGTTGCCATAATTCCTCATATTCGTTGTACGTGACGTTGACGATGACGGAAACTACTTTTATTTTGACTCTGAAAGGTTATAATAATATGTGTCTAAAACAAAAGAGAACCCCGACATTTTGGATTGTTATTTTTATTATATAATAAAACGTTTATTTAGTTTCTTTTAAATACATGTACAAATAAATCAAATCAATCATCAGCACTTAGTTTCATAATATAAAGTTTTACATCAAATAACAATTGGTCGCCATTCAGCTTACAATGTAGAGGTGCCTACCAAACATCTCTACGCTGTTCTTCCGTGGAAACCAGTTGAATTACGAGGACATAACTGTGCGCGCATCACAATCATCGTCCTACATTGTACATATTTTACATAATGATAAACGCAGAATTTTAAAATTATAATTTTTTCAAGTATACCTTATCGCTTTACAACAAATAGCTTTCTCTTCAACTTATTGCTGGGCATAGATCTCCCGCATTTTGTGCTAGATATCCCGGCCCTCCACTTTGGATGAGGATCCAGCCCCCACTCCTCTTACGGATTAAATCATTTCTGATCTTATTCCTAAGAGAGAACCCAAGCATAGCTCGCTACATTGCGCGTTGAGTGACTTTGAACTTGTGAACCAATCCCGCAGTCAGTGTCCATTTCTCAGTTGCGTATGTAAGCACGGGCAGAACGCATTGCTTAAAGACTTACGACAAATTGTTGACTTTATGACATGACGTAGCTTACCGAATAGTTTTTGTTACATGATTTCTAGTTGAAATGTGTCTTTAATTATAACATAATATCTTAATATTCTTATGACAAGATAACACATGAGCTTTCAGCTGGGCTCCAAAAGTTCTTGCACTATTATAAATTAGCCCTTACACAAAAACAAAAAAAAAAACTATGAAGATTTATATTTATTACCATTATGTCATCGTCATCTTATTCACTAAGCTTTGGTAAATTCAGATACAAACAAAAACTTTTGAGATGCCGTAACTGATGATACGGGGTTTGACATTCCACAACAGAGCAGAAGCTTTTCCGCATAGTACAGCTTTGGGGGATCACGCAGGGATCAACACCCAAACCAGACCACAAAGACAGTTGAATGATTTTGTTTGCGTGATTGTTATAACTATTTAAGTCCTTAAAATGTAATTAGTATATGCCCTTGAGAAAGCAATGCATGACACTCCATTTCCAAGAACTGTATCGAAAATCATTCATTATTCACAATTATAACATTTAGTATGAAAAATATGACTGAAGAAAAAATGGTAACGACGCCTTAAGGCCAAAATTTTAATGAATTGTAAGTCATTAATTAAGTCATTCTGTCGTCGGAGCCTCGGTGAACCGGTCGTACACATAAACCGTCCAGTGCAACTTACAGTGCGTCATACTGTGCGCAGAGTAGTTCAAGTTACAGATACGGCGCAGAACAAATATGTTTAACAGCACATTGAACGTGAATAGTGTGGACCCCGTCCGTGGGGAAATGAGTGTAGATGAATCCCTCATAGAAAAAGTAAGCCCGCCCAACTACGTTACTCAACGCAAGTCGAAACCGCTGCCTACGTCTGATACCTACGATCTGCGTGGAGACATGTTGATGTTTCAAAACAAAATAATTGAAACTATGGAGAGTTGGTTTACCAAATATGATGATAAAATATCGAAACTGACCTGTGAACTCAATGAAATAAAATCCTCAATTCAATATATAAGCGATAAATACGACGGGCTACATAAAAAGACTGAAGAAGCGCTGCAACGTGTCCACTTGATAGAAGAAAAAATGCAACCCCAAGATAAGCGACTGACGCAGTTAGAATTAAAAATTGATCACATGGAGCAGCAAGCCAGATTATGTAATGCAGAAATCAGCAACCTACCTGAAAAGCGTGGAGAAAACTTGTGGCTTATTTTGGAGAATATTGGATCTATTTTGAAAACGCAAATATCAAAACATGACGTTGTAAGCATTCATCGTGTCCCCCAAGCTGATCAAAAGAGTACTCGCCCAAAAAATGTGATTATTAAGTTCACCAGCAGACTATTAAGAGACAACTTAGTAGCTGCAGCAAGATTGGCAAAAGGCATAAAAAGCGATCAGCTAAACATTTCGGGAAAAGGGCAGAGTGTATACATTAATGAACATCTCACACTTAAAAACAAGGGATTGTTTCGTGTGGATTAAGCATGGGAACATTCTTGTTCGTGCAAATGACACATCTCCAGTCTTCGCAATACGTTCAGTTGATGACATATCACGGATTAAGCCTTTACTTAAAACTTAATACTAATATGTTTAATTTTCGTGGCGTTATAAGTAACTTAGATGGTTTGTTATCTATCTTGCAGGTAAGCGTAAAATTAATATGCGTTGTCTGTATTAAGCACTACTCTGTGCAAATTTGTTTACGAGTTAATTTCTTATTTTTACATACCTTATTCTTAGAAATATCATATAAGTATTTGATTCGGGATTTTATATTAAACTTTAACTGTTTAAAAGTGTGTTTACTAGTAGTTTACTTAAAAAGGGTTTACTATCAGTTGCGTTTATATATATTAAGTGGATTATTCAGAGCTGAGGTTTGTAGTTACTGTGTATATAATAATAACATTGATCCATAAACATTCTTTAAAGAAGTATGTGTATAAGTGTTCATAATAAATTTAAAAATAGGTTCTAGTGATGCTTATGAGTGTTTTTTTGCGTTTTTATAAAGAATGGGCATAAAATATTCATACTCAAAGTAAAGGTAGGTTCCGGTAGTGTTTATGCGAGTGTTATTTTACTTATTATTAAAAAGAATGGATATAAAGTATTCCATGTAAAATTGAAAAAAGGTTGCAGTTGTTTTTATGAGAGTGTTTTAAGTATACAGTATGAAAATAGACATATTTATTTTAGCTTAGAAAAGGTGGGTTACGATTTAAACTGTCAACCCGCATTTTCGATAGGTTATCTGTATTTCATTATATTAATACTTTTTCATTATTTTAACTATTTTTATGAATAAGGTCTCAATATATTATCAAAACTGTAGGGGACTGAGGACAAAATTAAACACTTTGTATGCTAATATACTTTCTGAATGCTATGACATAATAATTTTATCTGAAACCTGGTTAGTGCCACAAATATGTGATGCTGAAGTTGTTGACTCGCGATATACTGTATTTCGTTGCGACCGAGATAGGCAGGCCACAGGTAAGCAGGATGGGGGTGGTGTGTTGATAGCAGTAAGACGGGAACTCCAAGCATCACAATTATTGCTTTGTGAACTTCAGCAGTCGGCCCCTGCTCTGGCTGATACCCATTTACCGGCTGATTTTGACTATGTCATTATAAAAATAGCTTCCCATAAAAGTTGTATGAACCAAATCATATGTGGTCTTTATATACCCCCCAATCAGTGCAAAGCCTCGTACCAGGTAATTTTTGATTTTATACAGGATGTTGTATTATGCAATGAAACTGACACCTTTTGTATTACAGGTGATTTTAACTTGCCGCACATAAATTGGGAGGTTGTTGATGGCCATATGATGCCTTTATTGACTAGTCAATGTGCCTTAATTGAGCAAAGTTTTATAAATTTTTTGTCGGTAATTAATGGGGTTCAATATAACAATCTACACAATAATAATAATCGTTACCTAGACTTATTTATAACAAATATACAGGAATGTGTGCTGGAGGATCCGATTTGTCCATTACTACCAATAGATATTGCACATCCACCGTTTTATGTCACTTTAACTGGTACCTTACCACACAAACCCATGGTTCGGTCATCATTACCATTGTTTCGTTTTGTCGAAGGTGATTATGCCAATATAAATACTGAAATTGATAAAATAGAATGGAATAACCTTTTTGAAAATGTTCCTATAGAGAAGCAGTTAATTTATTTTATGAAAATATTTACAGTCTCATCAAAAAATATGTTCCTCTACGGCACCTCAAATCACGTGACTTTCCTAAATGGTTCTCCCGGCCCCTTATACATATATTTAAGAATAAAAATAAGGCATGGATCAAATGGAAAAAATATGGTAATAAATTGGATTATGTGGAGTTTTCAGATTTCCGTACTAGATTCAAATCAATGTCTAAAGACTGTTATACGAACTACATTCAGTCAATTGAAGATAAACTTCGTAGTGATGTGAACACATTTTGGAAGTTTATTAATTCTCGTAAAACTAAGTCAGGTATCCCGAATACTATGAATTACAGCAATCAACATTCTGATGATCCAGGCGCTATTTGTGACCTGTTTGCAAGTTTTTTCAGTTCTGTCTATGAAAAATGCTCTGCGGGCTCCTCTAAAATTGATAACTTTAATACTAATTGTGCTGAAAATGCTAATATTATTTCAGATATTGATATCAAACTATCGGATATAATCACAGAATTAAAGCGGCTTGATGTCACAAAGGGCCCGGGGCCAGATGGGATTCCCCCACTTTTTTTAAAGCTTACTGCTGATTCCATAAGTAAACCTATTTATTTATTGTATAATAAAAGTCTCCGCTGTGGCATAATACCGCCTATTTGGAAGACTGCTAACATAACTCCGGTTTTCAAAAATGGTAATAAAAACGATGTAACTAATTACCGCCCAATCTCCTTGCTGTCTACTTTGGCAAAGATCTTTGAACGCTTGGTGCATAGAATTATGTACCCAATTATTCACCCCTTACTAATTTCTGAACAACATGGCTTTGTCAGAGATAGGTCAACCATCAGTAATCTAATTATATACACAAACTCTTTATTCGAAAACATGGATTCCTGCTTACAAACTGATGCTATTTATACCGATTTTTCCAAGGCATTCGACAAAATTGACCACATGTTATTACTGGAAAAACTCGCTTTTAATGGAATAAGAGGTAATTTGCTTCGATGGTTTGCGTCCTACGTCTCGAACAGAACTCAAAGAGTCGTTATTAATGGGTTTTCTTCAAACTCTGTTTCGGTCACATCAGGCATACCACAGGGGTCCATTATGGGCCCTCTGCTTTTCATTCTATTCATTAATGATATTGGCACCTGTTTTAAAAATTCACAATTCCTTCTTTACGCTGATGATTTAAAAATCTACAAGAGTATTAACTGTTTTAGTGACTGTCTTACATTACAAGAAGACTTAAATAATTTATCAAATTACTGTGTCAAAAATAAGCTTCAACTTAATCTAAATAAATGTAAGAGTATAATTTTTTCAAAGAAAAAGAAAATTATATGTCATCAATACTCATTGTTAGGTACATCCTTGGAAAAGGTGTCACTAATAAAAGACTTGGGTGTGTTGTTCGATTCGAAATTGCATTTTGATAAACATATAAATTATATTACTAACAGAGCATTTTCGCTTTACGGGTTTGTAATTAGATCATGTGTTGGTTTTAGACGTCCTCAGTCCTACCTATTATTGTTTAAAGCTCTCATTAGATCACAACTGGAATATGCTTCAGTTATTTGGAACCCGTTATTCAATAAGTATAACGATCTTTTGGAGAGAGTGCAACGTAAATTTTTACGTGTAATTGAATATAAATGCTACCCCGTAAATTATCGTATATGAATCTCCTACGAAAATACTCCATTATAACACTTACTAAAAGAAGATTGTTTCTGGATCAAATGATATTGTACAAAATTTGTCACAATAGATTTGATTGTTCCGACATAATAAATCAACTACAATTTAGAGTACCAAACCGATTGGTTCGCTCATGTAATGTTAAACGCGTCGATTATTTGAACCTAAACCTGCAAGAACTTATGCAGGTGAGCGTGCCCCCTTATGGAGGATAATGCAGTCATATAATGATTACTTTGTATGCTGCGACATGTTTGCAGTATCATTACATACATTTAAGATAAATATATAAGATTGATAGAAAAGATCGATAAAGATAGTATAAAAATATAATACAAAGTATGGTTTCTTTGTATCGAATTGTATGTCAGTTCAAGTACTAATAATAATTTGTATCAAAGATTAATCCAGTTGGAGACATAATGATATATCCCTTTCATATCTGTCTGTGTAGCTTGTAGTGTAGTGTAACATTAGTCTACATTTGTGCCTTTGCAGTAATATAGAACAGCTTTCTCTTTTTGTACTCCGAAGTAACTAAATTTTAAATTCATAATATGTGGATAATGCTGGTTGCACATTGACTCTAAACGTAGTTAATAAGACTTACATATATCCTGTGTGTAATTGTTTGTTATCCTTAAAAGAGAAAAAAAAAAAAAAAAAAAGTCAAATTATGTGCTGCGCGGCTCAAACATTTTGGTTGATATTTCTTTAGATTGTTCATCTCTAAGTATAATATAACTATAAACTTGTAGTTTATAGTTTATCTAAGCCAATACATTATCTAAAACGATAAGTCAAGAGATTTCGCGAGATCGATTGCGTACAATGCAAAGTAATATTTATTTCTATTTCTGTGGCATACTAATATTAAGTATTATGTTAATACAACTGTGCTGATTCTTTGGTGGCTGCATTAGTAGAAATTCTTGATCCCAAGACTAATTATCGTAAGCTTCTGCAGCTGCCACAGTTGCAGCATGTGCTTAAAATTAAAATTTATAGATTCTTTTTCTTTTTAAGGAAATGCTATGCATGTTGTATTACAGGCAGCCTATAATTAAAACATCACTTTAGCACTAAATTTAGATTTATGTAACCAAACTTGTAAATTCAGTAATTGTTTGTGGTTGTCCTTAAAGAAAAAAAAAAATAATAATAAACAAACTTTTATGAGATCTGTTTCCCCATATATGTCAAATGGAGCATATATAATACGTCATCATCATCATTACAGTCTAAAATGAACAACTGCTGAACGAAGGTCAATCCCCTAATGATTTCCACGCGGCCGATCCCTTGCAGTTGACATCTATCTGCTACCCATCTGAATTATTCCCTGAGCGATACGACCTGGTGTCCTTCAAGAAGAGACCGTTTTCCCACTTAAAAGGCCGGCAACGCATTTCTTTTTCAGATCATCAGATGAGCCGCGTGCTCGTTTGCACGCTTTAACATTAAAAAACCTAGCACCTCAATCTCGTCAATAATATAATACGTATATGTGAAAAACAGATGACTAATTGTAGTGAGCGAGTCACAAAAGAGTAGTGACGTCAGTCCCGGTGCTTGACACTGGCAATCTCAGGAGAGAGTGCAGTGAGGGCGGGAAGGTGCTAGACTAGTGTGGAGATGACTCTCCTTTTTATGGTATTAATTTGTCTTAGCAATATGTATTCTAAAATAATACGTTAGGTATATTAGTACGTTACGCCTAATCACTCTATACGGGTAGGCTCGTGCCTCTCGGTGGGGACGTTTCATGAGCTGATGATGATGATATTAGTATGACGACCCATATGGTAAAATAGTCGAGACGTCGGCTACTATACCAAGGGTTCCGGGTTCGATCCCCGGATAGTACAAACATTTGTGTGCTTGAACATGTCTGTTTGTAATGGTTTATGTGTGCCTGTGTATAATATGAATTTATTTATATTTAAAAGTATGAGTATATTTATCAGTAACTACAAGTTGTTCGTTTAATATGGTACTAGATGGCTTTGAGTATATGTCAGTGGAAATTTATTCAAAATATTCATGAAAATTAGTTAAGAAGTCAATATTGAATTCTAAAAAAAGAAGGAAAGCATTTAAGCATTATTTTCAGAGTGTCCATCAAAGCAATGTTTCTTATTTCTATCACTTGGCTTCAAGATAATATATATCTTTAATATGTATTGAATTCTAAGTAAAGTCTATTCCATACTATCGTACAATGACAATGAATTGAGACGCGCTTACGCGACCAAGGTCGAGATGAGAACTGGCTGAGAGTATAACTCGTCTTTCTCAGCTGCAGCGTATATTTAAATCACAATTTATGTAGCTATTGAGTATTCGAGGGCTTGATAGGCCAGTTGGCAGTTTTTAGCGCTTGTTTGGTTTGCGAGAGAAAGATTGTGCCATGCACAGACACAAGGACCCGCTTGCCATGCGGGTAGAATCGTACTGAGTCGTCTAGATAGGTACCAACTCAGTACCAGATATTGTCCCGTCAAAAAAAGTGTTCTGCACTTCTGTGTTTCGGGATGAAAGCACTGTAGCTAGTGAAATTACTGGGTATAACAGACTTAATATCTGTTGTCTCGGGTGACAGTTATGGTCAGGCGACCACTTGCCATCAGGTGAGCGTCCTTACCGTCCTGTTCACTTGTAACATCAAAAAAATATATAAATTTGATAGCAAAGAAAGAGCTAAGTAATGTATAATAACTGTTCAAACAAACAAATTCAAATATGAGAGAATCTAATCTCAATTCTTCATGACATCACAGAAAAATAATCCTTTTCCCCCGTTAACACTGACTGACAGTTGCTCCACTAAGCCAATGAGTGTCCCCGTAATATCCCTAGAGAATCCTAATTCACGCTGCGGTAATATTTCCCACGGAATAAGTCGGAAATTATTCATGAACAGTAAATAAAGGTGAATCCGGGTATGAGAAAATATGGCAATGTGCTTGATGATTAACATAAACGCGTTGACGTTTCGGCTTTGACTGAATAACTAATATTTAGTATGCAAGATACCTTTCTCCTCAACCTATCCAGTCAACTGCTTGACCTATATCCCTATGTATGTATGTTCTGCGCCAGATATCCCGGTCCTCGCTTTTTCCAACGACCTTTCGCAAATCGTCCATTGGGCTGGAGGGCGTCCTACGCTACGCTTGCCAAGATGCGGTATACACTCCAGAACTCGTCTGCTCCAACGGCGTCGTTCTGCGACTTACCAGCTCACTTTCACTTCAACTTGCTCATCCTGCGGGCTATGTCAGTAACTTTAGTTCTCTTATGGATTAAATCATTTCTGATATCCCCAAGAGGGATGAGAGAAACGCTAGAGATATGCTACGGCAGTAAAGGGCACTTAGACCGGAGTGATATCAAGGCATAACACGGTGGGAAACAACGTGAGATTGATTCTTCGACTTAGTAAGGTTACTGAAAATCTAATTTTCTATATTCCCCTTGCCCGTTATTTATTTCATCATCATCAGATTATAAGGGCCCATTGCAATGCGGATTGATAAGTGTTAACTACAATCCTAAGATAATATCCAGAATCTGATGGTTTAACGTACCCTCCAAAACACGAAATATTTTTATCGGACAATCAGGTTATTCCCTGTAATGACTAAACTAAACTGGGAAAATTTGCACATAGAGTGTTACTATGCGCATCGAACTATACCATGGAGGTCAATTATGAAATAATAAAAAAAAGTTTGTAACACTACTCGTACAATTTGAAGGTATGGAGAGGGTTGGACAAGAACGTTAACCAGGGTTCTCTACCTGACTGAATGAGGAAATACGAACTAGGTCACCGACATAGTAGCTCATGTAACCCAGCTGTAGAGCAGCAGGGCACATAGTCAGAAGAACGATGGCTGTTGGGACCGAAAGGTTTCAAAGGCAGCGTAGGACGGTCACTCAAAGATGGTCAGATGATCTGAGTACGATTGCTGTGGGTGCTGGTTTCAGATACACACATACGCGCACGCACGCAGACACACACACAAACACACACACACACACGCGCGCACACACACACACACGCGCGCACACACACATACACACACACGCGCGTAGGCAAGCACACACACACACACACACACACACACACGTGGGCAAACACACACACACGCACAAACACACACGAACGTACGCATGTATACACACACATACACTCACCCACGCAAACACACACATACACAAACACAAATGCACACGCGTGGGCAAGCAGATACACACTCGAACGCACGCATGCACACACATATGCGCGCACATACACACACGCAAACACAATATACACACTTATATCTTAGCGCTAATATAATTATGTCAAAATTTACTATTACAATGAATATTATTAGCGGTAACAAATTATCGGAAGAGAATGTGCAAAGGGAAAATTGCTCTGCCATTGCAAATATATTATGGTCAACAATATGATGTTTATTTAGTTTATTGCTTGCTTCCTTCCTATTTATACTCACACAGCGCCAGCTAACCCCACACTAAGAATAAGTCTGTAATATAGATACTAGACTTTGAACACTTTTTGAGTGAGATTATCCATCTAAATAGTGTATTCTTCATTTCTAGCTAGCACAGTATTTGAAACAAAAAATTGACACTATACTGGAATGTGGACTGTAAATCCGAATCAATATGCTAACTTCGCAGACGGGACAAGAATAAGTCAGGAATACGTCGGCTTAATTGGCAATCCGCTTTGTTTGCCAACACGGGATGGAAGTGAATTCTGTGAATAACTCAGTTACTGCCATCTCTTAAAACAGTATTACTACAGAGTAAAATCCAGAACATTGGCCTTTTTATAAAATTAAGAACCATGGAGGTAACCGAGTAACCGAGGTTGAGCGTCGGTGGCTCAGTGGTGTGGACTGTCGCCTTCCTACCGGGAGGGCTGAGGTTCAAATCCCGACACGTACCAATGTATTTTCGAATTTTCGAAAATATATGTACGTTATCCGACGCTCTTACGGTGAAGGAAAACATCGTGAGGAAACCTTCATGCACGCCTGCGAGAGATTCGAAGTTGTGTGTGAAGTCGTCCAACACGCACTGGGCCCGCGTGGACGACTAAGGCCTAATCACCCTATACGGGTAGGCTCGTGCCCCTCGGTGGGGACGTCTAATGAGCTGATGATGATGATGATGATGGAGGTAACCACAATCTCTTAAAACAGTATTGTTATAATGATAAGTCAGCATTTTTGTACCAGAAAAGACGAAGTAATATTACTGTAACACTGTTTTAAGAGATGGCGGTAACCCCCCGGCTCGTGATTTAAAATACAACCACCAAATATAAGGCAAATCTATTGACACAAAAATCAAATACTTTTCAACCCTTAAAATCATGTAAAACACTTTACGATTGAGCAATAATTTAAAAAATTTAAATAGGTGACTTATAGAAATAATATTTTATGATTAAATATGGGGTGAGGGGGGTTCACGGCGGGCGCGCTGAATAAAGTAGTACGAGGTATAATAAATTATCGAATTGCTCAATGCAATACTACAGTTCATTTATCATTTATTTTGTGAAACTTTTATTTTTAAAATAATTTATCAGAAAATGTTTCTTAAAGTAACACTAAGTGCCGAGTAAAACCACACAACTTTATCCAAGAAATATTCGTCGTTTTTGTAGAGCCCTTGCTCCAACAGTGTTTTTTAAATGTTTTAATTAAACTGAAGAGGCAATAGCTGTTCCAGCTCCCTCAGGTTTGATCAAAGATGAAAAATCTCCATGAATAAAGGGTAAAACCCTACCTTAGTAATTGTTGATGGAGTGATTTTTAATGATTTCTTTTGGAATTCATTCGGAGAGTTTAAAAACAAAATGGCCGACATTGACACTTGTCGGTCTATACCGCAAACACTCAGTTAATTAAACCCGCCGTGGCCAATGATATTCTCTATAATAAAGGTAGATACGCCATCCGTGACTCAAAACGAACCGCCGAAGAGAGTACAGTTTGGACTCTTTTTTTGGTAATGTTTTCGAAATTCGAATATGTGTATGTTGCTGTCGTTGCATTCGGATCACTTTTTCGATTGTTTTGTGAGCATATCACGAATCTTTACTTTTTTACATCATTGGCCGTGGCGCAGACTATTTGCTGATAGGCGTGCTTGTTAATTGACAGGCCCTGTCAGACTTTTAACTGGTTCCGCTTGAAGGTAACTCAAAAGCTTTGGATGATCTAAAGCTTTAGGTTTTCTATAAGTCTGTCTATTGTAGTTTTTAAGGCGGATATTTAAAGCTTTAAAGCGTTGGGCAGTATAAAATTTATGCAATTCTATCGTAAAACTGTAATTTAATGGGGATGGTGACTGATGGATATCTTTTCGATCTGTCTAGGCCTTGCTCTGAAAATTAAAAAAAGTTTATCCAAGCAGTCAGTTCAGACCTTCAATTTATAGGCTGTAAATTATCGATAAGTGTTATATTATTTCAAATACCAGAGAACCTGACAGATTCCATTATTACCTTTTGGATTTCCTTATTCATCACAATTTATTGTTTTTAACGTGACCAAACATATCATATTGTCAGCAATGTCAGAGATGAAATAATATTTATGTTAACCTTTTCCATTATCGCTTCTACTAACACCTATAAACACCCCCCCCCTTTCTCTATAACATTTATAGCAGATAAACAGTTGTTGTATTTCATTTTTGTTTTCAACTTTTCGCATTCCACTGTTGGTCACGGGTTTTGCGCCGAATTTCTTGGTCCTCTACTCTCCTCATGCAGCGTATCCGTATAGGTTGCACAGGCCTTAATGTGGATTATTATGCAGGCCCAGTGCGGAATCTCTTCAAAGGCGTGCGCAGGTTTCCTCATGAGGTTTTTGCTCACCGTAAGAGTGTCACAAAAACGTACATATAATTTCGAAATTCGAAAAGCATTGGTACGTGGCGGAATCTTCACCCTCTAGATCGGAGGGCAACACTCTACACCAATGAGCCACAGACGATCTTTTGCATTAAATAATTACATACAATTTAGGTACATAAAAACAGCCAGACGAATAAAAATAACACAAATTTTTACTTCTCGGGTATCAAAATCAACCCCTGGTGTAATATAGCCGACATCTCAACCATAACACCATATATATATTAGTATATTAGTTCCGATAGTTTTAGAGTATTACAACATACGTGTAGTATTGAGGGACTGTTTGATAAACTAGACGAAGAAATTGATTTCCTTAGTTACTCACATGATCACAATTCCATCGCGGGAATCGAATGCGGCCACTTTAGTCCATGAATTATTAATGACGCTCCGTAGCAATTGAATTAAATGACTTCACTTTTAACGGCAAGGACGATTCTCGAAGGCTTTCAGTGGGAGGGAAGGTATTTTTAGGTTTGCTTTCTCAATCGTGCTAATGAATAAAAAGGAAAGTCATCTTCAAAGGCTGGACGAAAAGCTGAGGATCGGATAACTGGTCCGAAATCGAGGAGATATATTATGTTCAACAGTGGACTTTGATAAGATGAACATTAAAATGTATACAATTACACATAGGAGCTGTCTCACCACAAGATTTTTAAACTTTATTGAATAAACGATATTTCATCATCAGCTCATTAAACGTCCCCACCGAGGGGCACGAGCCTACCCGTATAGGGTGATTAGGCCTTAGTCGTCCACGCGGGCCCAATGCGGATTGGACGACTTCACACACAACCTTCGAATCTCTTTGCAGGCGTGCATGAAGGTTTCCTCACGATGTTTTCCTTCACCGTAAGAGCGTCGGATAACGTACATATATTTTTCGAAAATTCGAAAATACATTGGTACGTGTCGGGATTTGAACCTCAGCTCTCCCGGTAGGAAGGCGACAGTCCACACCACTGAGCCACCGACGCTCTCACTCTCAGTTATTTAATGATAATTCATTTACTTATCACAGTCCACCCCTGAATATGTCTAAACATATAATTAATGTTCTTTTTAACATATGAAAATCCTTAACCCATTTAATGGAAAATATAACTTTACCTTTTTGCTAGACGGATAAAGTGAAAATTGCTACTTGGCGCTAAAGAATTTTATTCATTGATATCATTGTAGATTAAGATTAACTAAGGCATAGGTGTAACCACGCTATGCGAAAAAGTTTTAGCTAGGTATAAATAATAATAATTAAATAAATATCCACTGACCTTCACACAGAGCCATCTAACCCCAAGTTAAGCGTGAAGCCTGTATTATGGGTACTAAACAACGGATAAACATACTCATATACATTTTTTTCGTAAATACATATACATATTATACATAGAAAACAGCTCAACCATTACAAACATGTTCATGCACACACATGTTTGTACTTCCTTGGTGTTGCAGTCAACGTCTCTACCGCTACATCAAATGGGTCAAGCAAATTAAAAAAATAGGTTCCCAAAGTACAAATCAAAGAAACGATATCAATTGCGCAAATCCAATAAATCCAGGTGTAATAAAAGGAAATCACCATTAAATACACACGTATCTGAAGTCCATTTAGTTTAATGCTTTTTTATTTTCTAATCCATAAAAAAGACGGGCAAACTAATTCATGTTTTCGCACAAAGCGAAAGCTTTCAAAGTTACAACCTTTTACGAGAAAACAAAATGGAGAATGTCTACTGAATCGGCCGTTTTCATTACTCGGCACTTATAAAAAAATCTCGTGAATTCAATATTTTAGAATTGGTAGAAGAAATAAATTCAATTTATATACTTTTTGTTTTATATGATTCAGTCAGGCATAGTCGTCGTGGCTCATTGGTGTGGTCTGTTGCCTTCCAATCTGGAGGGTGCAGGTTCAAATCCCGCTACGCACGTATCTCTTCTTCGTAATTACATGCACGTTTATCTGACACTCCTGCGGTGAATAAAAACATCGTGAGGAAACCTGTGCACACCAATGAAGCGATTTAAAAGTGTGCATGAACTCGCGAAACCACAAAGAGGCCCGCGTGAATGACTAAGCCTATACACCTTAACGGGTATGCACATGCTCCTCGGTGGAACTTGTAATAAGCTCAGAATAATTAAATAGGCATATCTTATTGAAGGTGATCACATACTGTCAGCGTGGCGAATTTTTTGTCCCATTACATATATATAGTATATTATTATATATATATAGTATATTGAAAGTATATATATAAAACGTTTTTCTAGTTGGTAGACTCAGTATAGAGTCGTCCTACGTAGCAACATTCGCAGTGCCAAATATTGTTCCGTATAAAGTAAGCGTTTTTACTTCTGTGTTTTGATTAGGTACTGCAGCTAAAAACGTCACTGGGTGATGAGATCCTAGAATCTGTCGTCTCGGACGGGCGCAGTGCAGTGTTGACGGAAACTTTTGCAGTGTATTGATGTATGGAATGTCGTATTGTATCTTTTATTAACGTACTAAATCTCTGAAGTCTTTTCTGAAGAGATTGTATTGTGTCTAGTTTCATGGCAATATCAAAATTTAACCCTTTAAGGGTTAAATTTGATATTATTCCTACAATAATTTCTCTTAATACTGCATCTGTCATAGTCAGACGTATTACTTACCATCATCATCATCAGCTCATTAAACGTCCCCACCGAGGGCCACGAGCCTACCCGTATAGGATGATTAGGCCTTAGTTGTCCACCCGGGCCCAGTGCGGATTGGATGACTTCACGCACAACCTTTGAATCTCTTCGCAGGCATGCGTGAAGTTTTTCCTCACGATGTTTTCCTTCACAGTAAGAGCGTCGGATAACGTACATATAATTTGGGTAATTCGAAAACACATTGGTACGTGGCGGGAATTCAACCTCAGACCTCCCGGTAGGATGGCAACAGTCCACACAATTGAGCCACCGACGCTCTTACTTACCAATAAAAAATAAATTCATTACCTAAAATCTGGTCACATTTTAAACCCCCCAAATGGTCTTCAACGCTTCGTTACTAGTCAGCAATCGTCAGCGTTATCGCAGAGGCAACATTTATATCAGCTTCTGTCGTTGGCGCGTCTCCACACATACGTCAGGTACATAGAGCTACGACGATTTCGGATCGGGCATATTTTTTGAGTGAGAGTTTAAGGCAAGGTTTTCAACATCTACATTAGCATCAGCGTAAATAGTCCAACTGCAGGAAGCAGATCTTTGCACACAGCAGTCATGGGGAGATTGGGTTGTAACCCACATTGCGGGCCCAATGCATAACTACCATCCTAATATTGGCGACGGCTTCACATGCCTTCCGAAACACATAATCATCCTTCTTTTCAGTCAATCAGGTGATTCAGAATACAATGTATGAACTAAGCTCTGAAAACATTAGACTAAGTGTCTTAACTCTACATTTATTGATTGTTATTTATTTATTATAATTACCATAAAACAATAGTTACAATATTTTTAATCAAGTCCCGTACAAAATACTACTAAGTTGTAGCGAGGGATTTCAAATGGTTCAAATACTAGGTTAACTTTTAAATTAAGAACAAAAAGAACAAAAATAAAAGAATACATGAACGAACCTACCCACGGATTGCGCAGCGACCTAAAATCCAACGCTTAGACAACTTACACATACAACAACGTACATATATCCATACACTCTATTCTCTCTTCAACATATCGCAGTCCACTGTGGACATAAGTCTCACCCATTGCGTCAGATATCCCGGTCCTCCGCTTTTTTCATCCATCTACACAAGTAACCTTTCCAAGGCCTGAGCTGTCCTACTTATGTTCAGTTTACAAAATATAGGATGCCGTATCCATAAGGCGTTTTTCTTTACGATGTCATGACGCGCCCTACTTTAGGCTTTTTCTCCATTTCCAACCCAGCAAAGAGATATCATCAAATTTTTGTACCTGTTTACATAAGAGTATATTGTTAGCACTATCTTATTATGAACTGACGGTTTCTATATAATTCAATGTTTATATGTGTTGATACTGACAGATTGATTTGTACATTGCAAGTACATTGTATGTGAAAAGATCATCATCATCATCATCAGCTCATTAAACGTCCCCACCGAGGAGCACGAGCCTACCCGTAGGTGATTAGCCTTAGTCGTTCACGCGGCCCAGTGCGAATTGGACGACTTTACACACAACCTTCGAATCTCTTCGCAGGCGTGCATGAAGGTTTCCTCACGATGTTTCCTTCACCGTAAGAGCGTCGGATAACGTACATATATTTTGGAAAAATCGAAAATACATTGGTACGTGTCGGATTTGAACCTCAGCCCTCCCAGTAGGAAGCGACAGTCCACACCACTGAGCCACCGACGCTCTACAAAAAGATAATTGTATAAAATTCAAAATGAGTTTATTTAGGGAGATTTGTAGTAGAACTATTAAAAATATTTATTTTATATTATATTTAACTGCTACACGTCAGCATCAGTGGCTGATAAAATCGATCTTCACTCAAGTTCAGTGTTGATGGTCAATAACTTGTGATAGTTAAGCAATTTGAAAGTATTTACTTTCTATGGCCCATACCGCAAAGGAGAAAGCGATCTTCATGCTCAGTCTTTGCGTCTAACTCGACTCGGATGACAGGGTCCGAACCTCCGTCTATACCAATGTGTGCTAGTAGCATCTGAGTTCGATTCTCACAGCGCTTAGTCCGAAAAGCACTGTTCCCTAGAAGTCCATAAGTCGAGTGGCCTGATGGAATCCCCCCTGTGTGTTGAAGACATGTGCACCTGAGTTGCACCAGTTCTAACGCGGCTATTTCGACTTTCATACACCGCTGGCGTATTCCCAAAGTCATGGAAGACAGCTTCAGTGCAGCCGATACCTAAAAAAGGTGACCGTTCGATCCGTCCAATTATAGGCCGATAGCAATAACCTCCTTGCTCTCCAAAATCATGAATCTATCATTAATTGCCAACTCCTGCGTTATCTAGAGGATCACCAGCTTTTTAAGTGACCGACAATACGGGTTCCGTAGGGGTCGCTCTGCTGGAGATCTCTGACGTACTTGACGCATAGATGGCCATGGCTTTGGAGAGCAGGGGGGAAGCGCTTGCTGCAAGTTTGGACGTGGCGAAAGCCTTTGATAGGTATGGCATAAAGCACTCCTCTAAGCTGTCTTCCTATGGACTTTCTGAGACTTTATGCAAATGGGTTACCAGCTTCCTATCAATCGATGCATCAGAGTCGTTGTCGATGTGCATGCTCGGTCTCTAAATCTGTGGACGCTAGTGTCCCGCAAGGCTGTGTGCTATCGCCTACGCTATTTCTCTTGCATATTAATGATATGGCTACTGATAATGGCATTCATTGCTATGCAGATGATAGTACGGGTGATGCCTTATATACCGGTCGTGCAAATCTTTCTCAGAAACGTCATTGATGCCGAAATCAACTTGTGTCTAAGGTCGAGAGTTCTCTTAACCGGGTCTCCGATTGGGGTCGTCAGAACTTGTTCAGTTTAACCCCCTTAAGACACAAGTTTGCGCGTTACCGCCAAAAAAACGCCATTTGTCGTATCGCCTAAATTCCAAGATACTCCCCTATCACCTGCAGCCAGTATTGGAATTCTCGTGTTGACATTTCGAGCAGTGTCCAGTTCCGCGTCATTTGGATGATAAAGCCAAACTGGCCTCTAAGAAGCTTGGTATAATCAACAGTCGAAGCGATATTTCATGTCGGGCCATCTTGCAACTTTATAAGGCGCAAATACGTCCCCACATTGGAATATTGCTCCCACCTTTGGCAGGTGCCGCATTACCAGCTTCTTCCATTTGACCGCATTCAAAGACGTGCTGCTCGGATCGTCAACGATCCGGTTATTTCCGATCGGCTCGATGCTTTAGGTTTGCCGTAGAGATGTGGCCTCGCTCTGCATCTCTACCGCGTATATCATGGGGAGTTTCTGAGGAATTATTCGAACTCGTTCCGGCTGCTACATTTCATCACCGCACTTCGAGGCAAAACTCAAAATTTCATCCTCACCACCTAGATGAATGGAAGTCCTCGACAGTGCGTTTTTGTCGTAATTTCTTGCACGAACGACAAATTGTGGAATCAGTTGCTGCCGGAGATATTTCCTGAGCGATACGACCCGGCGACCTTAAAAAAAAAGCGTATTCCCTGCTGAAAGGCCGCAACGCATTTCAGTGCCCTCTGGTATTGCAAATGTACATGGGCGGCGGTGACATTTACCATCAGATGCCGTTGCTCGTTTGCCTGTTATAGTATAAAAAAAAAAAAAAAAAAAAGTATAAAAAAATAGTTTTTATAACTCAGCAAGATTTGATCTTGATCAATCCTACCATTGTATTTGAAACTTAAAGTAAATTCGAATATTAATTCAAAATTGCTATTGAAAAGGCATGTCTGTACGAAGTTGGGAAACTTGAGAGTAACTTTTTGTTTGAGGTTCATTTGCTAATTTGGAGTCTCAGAAACTTCGCTGATTTATGAATCGCTTAATTTATGCTATTGTGAGGAATGAGTACAGTACTTACTTACTTCAAAAGTATGTATATTTTATTTGGCATATTTTTTTTTACTTCGATAAGTTTTGTCGTCATCAGCCTATAACGTCCTACTGCAGACCATTGGCCTTCCCGCCAAGCATTGCCATGGAAGAGGGAAGTTAAAATCAAAGTAAAGTTAAAGTCCATCATCATCATCATCAGCTCTTTAAACGTCCCCACCCAGGGGTGCGAGCCTACCTGTATAGGGTGTATAGGCCTTAGTCATCCACGCGGGTCCAGTGTGGATTGGCCGACTTCACGCACAACTTTTGAATCTCTTCGCAGACGTGCCAAGGTTACCTCACAATGTTTTTCTTCACCGTAAGAGCGTCGGATAACGTACACATAGTTTCGAAAATACAATGGTACATGGCGAGATTCGGACCTATGCCCTCCCTATCGAATGGTAACAGTCCACACCATTGAGCCACCTAGTAGAGTTTTGTGAAATGTCCTTCAATATTCAACAGGTCGAAAAGCGATTATACCATCTCACTTTCATCATCAGCTCATTAAACGTCCCCACCGAGGGGCACGAGCCTACCCGTATAGGGTGATTAGGCCTTAGTCGTCCACGCGGGCCCAGTGCGGATTGGACGACTTCACACACAACCTTCGAATCTCTTCGCAGGCATGCATGATTTTTCGAAAATATATGTCGGATAACGTACATATATTTTCGAAAATTCGAAATTTACATTGGTACGTGTCGGGATTTGAACTTCAGCCCTCCCGGTAGGAAGGCGACAGTCCACAACACTGAGCCACCGACGCTCTTGCATCTCATTTTATCGAGCATCTCACTTTATTCGATCCTAATGAATTCCCATAGATTTTTCCCGTCGTATATTACGAGGAAAAGTTACGTTTTATCTCCAAGATAAGCTTAGAACTTGCGCCGTTATTGCGCCCCCTGGCGGTGGGCGGATCAAACTGTACATATCTAAATCCCGAACTTTCTAGAAAGTCCGTTAGGGAATCTATCTCGAAGCTCTGTTGCATTGGAAACTAATTTAAGTTTAACTAATTATTTTATTAGTGATGTTTGTACACTCGAGATTGTTGTAGTGTGATGAGGGTGCAAAATGTTAATTGATTCTGCCATAGCAACACGACGTTTGCGATATAACCCATATATATTGTTTTACAACCATTCATCATTCATCAGCTCATTAAACGTCCCCACCGAGGGGCACTAGCCTACCCGTATAGGGTGATTAGGCCTTAGTCATCCACGCGGGGCCAGTGCGGATTGAACGACTTCACACACAACCTTCGAATCTCTTCGCAGGCGTGCATGAAGGTTTCCTCACGATGTTTTCCTTCACCGTAAGAGCGTCGGATAACGTACATATATTTTCGATAATTCGAAAACACATTGGTCGTGTCGGGATTTGTCAGACCCCCGGTAGGAGGGCAGTCCACACCATTGAGCCACCCACGGTATAAACCATTAACCATTAACTTATCTAAAAATTTTAATTGACGTTTAATAAGCTGATGATGATGAATTGATTAATTATTTTCTAGCTGTGTAATTTCCGTTTGATGATTTGACAACCCGTTTGCGTTTACTCTCTGGTTTTTGTAACGTGCTAACGAAAACGAAAACAATTTTTTACTCTTTTCCTACTATCCGCCAGCGGGCCTCCGCTAACCATCAGTCATCATGTTTAGACAGCCTTTCCGTGTTGACTTCGCAAATCCTTGCCAGATTGTTTTCCGTCTGTGACAATACTAATTTGTTGTTCTAATACAACAGACGTTAAAGAATTCCGAGCGACAAGGAAAACACATTTTGCGGTCCCCGCTGTTGTGTTTGCCGAAATTGTTTTTTTACTTTCAATATTTTTACGAGTTGCCTCATTTTTGGGTGTTTTGGAGTTTATAGAGAATTTTGTCATATATAGGAATTACACCATCTCATTTAAGTATCTGACATTTTTTTTTTATTATGGTTAAAATGTCAGTGAATAGATATTTATATAAAGATATTTGTCATGAGTAGCATTTATAGGCAGAAAAATCTAAATTTTAAGTGAGAAATTCGTAGTCTCGATGCTAAATTCTAATTATTTATTTATATATTTAAGATAATCAACAAGATTTTCATTTTCACATGTTAATTTTTTTTTTTGCTTTTACAAAACCGTTCTTAATGATGATGATGATCATGAATCCGCATTGGGCCCGGGGGTGGGTATCGTTCTTATCTCCCCATAGCTATCCTATTTGGGAAGGCCTGTGCCCTGAAGTGGGCCGTTATAGGCTGTTGATGATGATGATACCAAACAATAAAGACTTAATATTTAAATGAGTTATGTTACAATACTTCTGATGTCAATGTAATATAATAATTAATCAGACTAAACAAGCATTTTATCTATTTATTTTTAGCCTGTCGGATTAGCAGGTTGAAGTGGCAGAGGGCTGGTCACGTATGTCGCAGAACCGATGGCCGTTGGAGCAGACGAGTTCTGGAGTGGAGACTGCGTCTTGCTAAGCGTAGCGTAGGACGCCCTCCGGCCTGATGACTTTCGGAAGGTCGCTGGTGGAGGCTGGATGAGGAAAGCTGAGGACCGGGATATCTGGCGCAAAATGGAGGAGACCTATGTCTTGCAGTGGACTGCGATAGGATGAAATAAGAAGTATTTTATAGAAGCCTCTAAGACTTGTAAAAGTCTAAGTGATAATTAAGTGATAACTTCTTAAAATTGAAAATAAACTTATAAAATGTTTATTTTTGTATAGAAAATTAGATAAAAATTCCGAATTAGCACGGTCTCATCGTAGACGTGAAAGCGATATTCCTAATTCTGACTCTTATTAAATATTCATCTTGTTTGTGCTTTGTAACATTGTGGGGGCGAGTTCGGTTCTATTTATACGGTCCAATAAGGTCGCCTCGGTTTGACTTAGATCAGCTTTTAGCACAAATCTATTTCGATATTTAACCGCTTTTATGTAAATTTATATTGCTTTGAAATTTAGTTTTGTTAGTCTAAGTTAGGGTTTAGGAGAGCGTCGGTGGCTCAGTGGTGTGGACTGTCGCCTTCCTACCAGGAGGGCTGAGGTTCAAATCCCGACACGTACCAATGTGTTTTCGAATTTTCGAAAATATATGTACGTTATCCGACGCTCTTACGGTGAAGGAAAACATCGTGAGGAAACCTTCATGCACGCCTACGAAGAGATTCGAAGGTTGTGTGTGAAGTCGTCCAATCCGCACTGGGCCCGCGTGGACGACTAAGGCCTAATCACCTATACGGGTAGGCTCGTGCCCCTCGGTGGGGACGTTTAATGAGCTGATGATGAGGGGTTTAGGTATAGTTTAAGTTAGGGGTTTTCAATGTATGGTTGCAGTCCGCTACACAGATTCCCGCTTCAAACTTAGCCAAAGACCCGAGAGTTAAGTTAACCCGACATCTATCTGAGGATATCCCGGCGGTCACCTTGACGAGATTAGGATGGCTCTGAAACAGCTTAAGCTAATAAGGCCCGGAGAAGACGGAATTACCGCCGAGCTTTTGAAAGCAGGTGGCACGCCAGTGCTTAAGACCCTTCAGAAGCTCTTAAATTCCGTAATCCGTGATGGTGCGACGCCTAAAGTGTGGAGCAATGGCGTGGTGGTGCTTTTCTTCAAAAAAGGCGACAAAACCTTGTTGAAGAATTATAGACCCATCACGCTATTGAGCCACATTTACAAGTTGTTCTCCAGAGTCATCACGAACCGTCTCGCGTAGGTTTGACGACTTCCAGCCCCCCGAACAAGCCGGGTTCCGCAAAGGCTTCAGCACCATAGACCACATACATACGCTGCGGCAGGTTATACAGAAGACCGGAGAGTATAACCGGCCATTATGCTTGGCGTTTGTGGACTATGAGAAAGCCTTGATTCGATCGAGACTTGGGCTGTGCTTCAGCCCTCCAACGGTGCCATATTGACTTTCGCTATATCGAAGTATTGAGATGTCTGTACGAGAGCGCTACTATGTCAGTCCGTGTACATGAAGAGCTTACACAACCTATCCAATTGCACCGAGGAGTGAGACAGGGAGACGTTATATCTCCGAAACTGTTCACAGTTGCGTTGGAAGATATGTTTAAGCTGCTTGATTGGAAAGGACTTGGCATCAACGTTAATGGCGAGTACATCGCTCATCTTCGATTTGCCGATGATATAGTAGTCATGGCAGAATCCATAGAGGATTTAGGCACTATGCTCGAAACCCTAGACAGAGCTTCGCAAGCAGGTGGGTCTTAAAATGAACATGGACAAGACGAAAGTCATGTCTAATACCCATGTCGTACCTATACCGATATCAGTTGGAAGTTCTGTCTTCGAAGTTGTAGACGAATATGTGTACCTGGGACAGGTAGTCCAAATGGGTACGTCCAACTTCGAGAAGGAGGTTTCTCGTCGAATCCAATTAGGATGGGCAGCGTTCGGGAAGTTAAGGGAGATATTTTCGTCCAAAATACCTCAGTGTCTCAAGACGAAAGTATTTGACTAGTGTGTGTTATGACATACGGAAGCGAAACGTGGTCGCTCACTAAGGGCCTCTTGAACAGACTCAAGGTTGCTCAGCGCACTATGGAGAGGGCTATGTTAGGTGTTTCCCTACGCGATAGAATCCGAAATGAGGATATCCGTAGGAGAACTAGGGTGACCGACATAGCTCAAAGGATGGCAAGTTGAAGTGGCAGTGGACAGGGCACATAGTGCATAGAACTGATGACCGATTGGGCGGAAAGGTTTTCGAGTGACAGCCACGTAACGGAAAACGAAGCATAGGCCGACCCCCAACCAGATGGATGGATGACCTGGTTAAGGTGGCGGGTAGCAGATGGATGTCAACTGCTAGGGATCGGTCCGCGTGGAAATCATTAAGGGAGGCCTTCGTTCAGCAGTAGACATTTTAGGCTGTAATGATGATGATGATGATATATTAAAAGGTTACCACACCCGTCACTTGATGAATGTTTACGTAAATGGTTGTGTAATTCAAATTCTATACGTTTGCGGTGTTGAGTGTTATTTAATTACAGTTAGCGAAACTATTTCAACCAATGACATTCTGTATATATAAAGGTAGATACGCCATCCGTGCCTCAAAACTAACCGCCAAAGAGAATACAGTTTTTAGGCTTTTGTTTAGGTAAATGTACGCTCATTCGAAATATGTGTATGCGTGCTGTCACTGCATTCGAAACAATTTTTTCGATTCTTCACTGAGCATATCACGAATCTATACTTTATTACATCATTGATTTCAACGAAACAAACCGAATTAAACTAATGACACTCGCCAACTGTGCGTAGGGGGTTACCTGTCGCTTGGCGGAGATAATTAGAGAATCTATTTTAAGTTAGTTTTAGTTAATAATTGTTACATTTGCCATGTTTCGGGTTTTAGGTTGTGTTTAATGAATGACAAATTCACTAATTTAGGCATAAAAAAAATATGCGCAAATCTATACTAAAATTATAAAGCTGAAGAGTTTGTTTGTTTGAACGCGCTAATCTCAGAAACTACTGGTCCGATTTGAAAAATTCTTTCAGTTTTAGGTAGCTATAGGCTATATATCATCACGCTACAAGCAATAGAAGCGGAGCAGCAATGAATATTGTTTCAAAATCCGGGGGGAAAATTTCTTACTTGGAGATTCCGCTGCGTACGTAGCGGGTGAAAGAGAGCGTTAGGCCAAAGTAACTATTCCACGCGGACGAAGTCGCACGCAAAAGCTAGTATCATATATTTTGACGCTACTAGAAGTTTTTTTAAAACCAATGAAATACAAAAGTTATACAAATTCAATTTCTTTAGTTAACAAGTAATTCAGGGTTAGTGGTTCATTGGTGTGGACTGTTGTCTTCCAATCAGAGTGCAGGATCAAATCCAGCCACGTGTTAAGTAAATTCGATAAATCGATTTATCGAATTTATATCTACGTTTATCTGACGCTCTTACGGTGAAGGAAAACGTCGTAAGGAAACCTGCGCTCGCCTGCGACAAGATTCAACGGTGTGTGTGAAGTCGACCAATCCGCACTGGGCCCAAGTAATTTATGTAAGTGGTATGACGTATCTTATAAAATATTAACAACAAAAATTATTGAATATATTGCATTTGCTTTTTCTTTTTGCATCAAAATGCGCAAGATGTAAAATGCAATTAATGCAAGATGTTAAATTATTTTAATAAGTAATTTCAATGCGCGTTTCACTCATTAAGTTACTCACACAGACTTAACAAAGCTCTTTGAAAAGAATGCTCAAATAATCTATTACATAAATTAAATTGGAATGTCTGTTTGTAAATTTTTGTTTATATATAATATATATATATATATATATTATATATATAATATATATATATATATATATTATATATATATATCAATTAGTACATATGCCCTGATGTAATAAGGAAGAACTGGGCTACTTTAATTTTTGATAGAACGCTTCATCATCATCATCAACTCATTAAACGTCCTCATCGAGGGGCACGAGCCTACCCGTATAGAGTGAATAGGCCTTAGTCGTCCACGCGGGCCCAGTGCGGGTTGGACGACTTCACGCGCAACCATTGGATCTCTTCGCAGGCGTGCCTTCCTTACGATGGTTTCCTTCACCGTAGGAGCGTCGGATAACGTACATATATTTTCGAAAATTCGAGAACACGTTGGCACTTGGCGGGATTTGAACCTCAGCCCTCCCGGGAGGTGGGCAACAGTCCACATCATTGAGTCACGACGCACTGAACCGTATCCAAAAGCGTACCGTTACGAAGGGATCAATACATGACATTAAGGTACCCACGTATACACGTATAAGCTCATAAAAATAGACTGTTCAAATAACAAAACATACGCTGTTATGTACATTTACGTAGGAAAGCGAAATGCACCAAAACAACTGAACGATCTACTTTAAGTAAAAATATTTGGCTCATAAATTCCTTTCTCGTCGCTTCAACACGAGTGCTTTCGCGATTAAAGCGAAGTAAAGATGTGGTGTTTTACGTATGAACGCGGACAATACTGCTGTGGGTACAGTGATAGTGAAAAGTGTTTTATAAAAATGTTAACCTCGCACTGTGCGTTAAAAAACCGATTTACGAAGTTCTGGCCAATGTCAAGCAGAAAAGACAATTTGTTTATAGTTGTTTCTGCCCAGAATTACAAATGTAAAAAATCTAACGTTGTTATATGTACCTTAATCAATTATTTATTTATTCTGAAGACAATATATTTTGTTCTTTTAAAATATCACTGGGCAGAACTTGATGTTAAAAAATCACGGATATCTGGGAGCCCCGTAGTGCCCCGCCAAGACGAGCCAAGCGAAGCGCAAGGGCACTATCTCGATGTGTTTCGTCGTAATGTTGAACTCTTATAGAATTGGTTTTCGATGAACCATTTATAGTTGAACCATAGATGAGCAATTGAGAGTTATAGATTTTAAACAAAAACCTGTCAGCCAAACGAGCAGCGCTCTTTCATCTCACCAAACCTTAATAGTTACTCACTTCATCATTGTTATTATTGTGGACTGTTTAAATTTAACCATGTAAAAATACAATATGAAAAACTTAAACCACTTCTCTCACTGACTGTCCGCGAACACCGTCCCGTGTATTCAAAGTGTACTATTTTCACACTCGCAGCCACAATGGTCCCGCCCGTGGCGTATTTGCTTAAGTGCCAGTGAACACTCCGCCGACTGGTGGTAAGCTGGAAACTCCTGCACTGTAAAATAATCTTGGCTTGAGAAAACTGGTCTATTCTGTTACTGTTCTAGTACGATGACACGGTTATTTTATTAATTCAGTCTGGCAATTGTTGTTACACGTTACATTATTACTTATAAAACTAGTAAATAACAATAACGGCATATTACAACTAGGTTTTTTTTTCATGTCCTCGTCCATGTGAGCTACACTATACACACACTCACTTATACCTACATGACACTTACATCAAACTTTTCGATACTGGACGCATACATTATTACTTTTATTTTTACATGCTTGCACTAAGGTATAATAACACACACACTTAAGTTGCTTCACACAATGCCTTCAAATTAAAAACATTATTAGAACTATCCCAGGAGCCATACTGAAAATCAGCGCTGGGTTAGCCCAGCTTTTTGCTGAGACTGGTAGCCATTGCCCGGTATATTAAATAAATAATTTTAAACATATGGTAGCATTAAGTATTGTATCAGTTTTATTTATGTTTGTTTATAAGTGTTTGTAATTTATATTAACCAACCTTACTTCTAATGTACCTGCATTTCAAAGGCAATAAATATTTTTTGTATTGTATTGATTCTCATTGTATTGTAATTAGATTAATAGTAATGTTACGAATTGACGTAGTTAAAATGTCATTAAATATGGCGGCTAATATGTGACGTCAGTCCACAGACAGTCCATAGAGTATGACATGCGAATTGTCAAATAGCAAAGAGTCTAGTATGTTCTAGATAATTCGCGAACTATGTAGAATGACGTCGACGCTTCGAGCTCAGCGGCGGACAGGTATATAAGGCGGGCCGACGGGTGCGCCGGCAGTCTTGTGTGCTACTCAAGAGCGAATGAAGAGCGAAATACCTGCGACTACAAGGAAGAAGCGAGTGATACAGCGATATCTAAGGGATCGTCGAGTGTGATATAACAGTGAGAAGAGTTAACGTGTGATTATTACGTGTGTGTGCGGAAAGTGTTGTGTTATAGTGTGCAGTGTTAATTACGGATTTTAGTGCGTGCGTTAATTGATTGATTAGTACGAGTGTAAGTGTAATTAGTGTTGTGTGTGATTAATATTGGTTAACTAATAAAGTGTGTTACCGTGTTATTCTTCGTGTTTGGCAATAATTTATCCGAAACCCCCAGCTCGTAACATTTGGTGTCAGAAGTGGGATAAATTATGCCTGTGCTACCGAAGGAAGATACGGACGTTGTTCGTACTAGAAGCCAGCGACAAGCCGCTATGGACAGGAGCCGGTTTGAAGAGTCTCGTAACATTTGGTGTCAGAAGTGGATAAGCATATACAACCATTTCTCTTGTCTTACCGAAGCGCTATCCATGAAAGCACATCCGTAACCCAGCATTTGCAAATTTCGGTCGAGAACTAAGGTTGCCTGCTGACCTTATTACTGGAATACCTCCTGATACACCTCGTAGTATAACGGAGTACGTAAGTGATTTAAGAGATAAGATGAATGACGTTTATGAGCATGTTCGACAGTCAAGTCAGCAGTCATCAGAAAGGACCAAAACACGTTACGATCGCAACGTAAACAATCAAGGTTTTGAAGAAGGTTCATTGGTATGGCTACATAACCCACTTCGAAGCAAAGGAAAGTCTCCCAAACTTCAAGCTAAATGGGATGGACCGTACCAAGTTAACCAAAATTAACGACGTCACGTACCGTATACGCAAGCACCCACGAGGAGCATCCAAGATTGTTCATGTGGATCGATTATCGCGTTTCTATGGAGATAATGCTCGGGACGAGCATTCTTGGAAGGGGCAGTGTTACGAATTGACGTAGTTAAAATGTCATTAAATATGGCGGCTAATATGTGACGTCAGTCCACAGACAGTCCATAGAGTATGACATGCGAATTGTCAAATAGCAAAGAGTCTAGTATGTTCTAGATAATTCGCGAACTATGTAGAATGACGTCGACGCTTCGAGCTCAGCGCCGACAGGTATATAAGGCGGGCCGACGGGTGCGCCGGCAGTCTTGTGTGCTACTCAAGAGCGAATGAAGAGCGAAATACCTGCGACTACAAGGAAGAAGCGAGTGATACAGCGATATCTAAGGGATCGTCGAGTGTGATATAACAGTGAGAAGAGTTAACGTGTGATTATTACGTGTGTGTGCGGAAAGTGTTGTGTTATAGTGTGCAGTGTTAATTACGGATTTTAGTGCGTGCGTTAATTGATTGATTAGTACGAGTGTAAGTGTAATTAGTGTTGTGTGTGATTAATATTGGTTAACTAATAAAGTGTGTTACCGTGTTATTCTTCGTGTTTGGCAATAATTTATCCGAAACCCCCAGCTCGTAACAGTAATATAAGTATAGACTTATATTACATTTATTTAAAAAAGTTTTGATGTTGTTAAGATGTTGATAAGTAATATGTGTGCCGTAAACTAACGGAAATTCAATATTTTAGATTAAAATAAATTAATTAATCCACTGACATTCACACAACGCCATCTAGCCCTAAGTTAGCGCGAAGCTTTTATTGCGCGTACTACAACTGATAAACATACTTACATACATTTTATATAATACATAAAATGAATTCATTACATATAGTTACTGCAGGAGCATCGTAAAACATAACACTTGACTAATTAATCAATACATTAATTAAGAAATATAACATGCTGTCAAAAATAGCGTTGGTGATAAAGAAAACTTGGGCCTATATAATTACTAAATGCCACATCATCATCATTATGATGTGGCATTTAGTAATTATATAGGCTCAAGTTTTATAATTACTAAATGTCACGTTACAAATAAATTGAATTTTGATAGAATTGGACAACCTTTATCTTTACGGTAGTGCCACCGCCAAGACGGGCCCAGCGAAGCGCAAACGCACTACCTAACTTTTTTCGAATAAACTCATTAAAAATACAAAGTCTCAATGGAATAGCTCTAATACTTCAGATTTTATTGATATCTAAAATACACCGATTTCGTGATTGACACACTGTTGATCATCAAAATGTTTGGCTACTTCCTTAAGTGCTAGGAAGCTGACATTTACATGGATTGAAGATATCCCGTTACTAATTTATTGAAGTTTTTTTTTACATTAGGAAGACTAAGTAGTGTTTTTATATCGAAACAAAATTAACATTTCTTTCTTTTTTACTAGTTCAATCAAAACAACATCCACGATTGTGCAGGAGTCAACGCAATCAAGCTACGTCTGAGTCGTAAACTTTATAAAACCATTCTGCTGTCATTATTGCTTCGACCTCTTGCCACCTGGAGGGAAACATACCCTTGGGTGATAGGCGGAGCGAGAAGCGGTTAGGGATAACCAAATTGTCGACGATCCATGTGGTGCAATGGTTGAGGTGTCGGCTATTACATCATCGATTCGGTCGTCACCACAGACATCTGAATATACAATTAGACTGGACAAGCCGCCAAGTTTATACGCAGTTCCAGTGTCGCAATTTCTTTTTGGTTCTTACCTGTGAAAAGTTATTATATTTCTTGGTAAATTTACTGATCCTTGCGATGATGGCATGTCACAATTGCACAGGATGGCATTTTGGGATAAAACGGTAATTTCTTCTAATATTCGTGCGTCTTGACTCGTCTCACAGAGCGCAAACTGGCAGCCAGTGTATGCTCGTTGAGCTTACATTTTGTCGCACTTAAAAACGCGGCTGGCCCTATCTCCTGTATTAGGAAATCTGTGGTCGTCACTTTGTACGACGTACGACAAAACTGTAAAGTGAACTTCCACTGGATACATTTCCGTAGCGATACGACTTGGTATCCATGAAAAAGAGACACTCTTTTAAGGGGTCGGCAACGCATTTTTGGGACCTCTGAACTTGAAAGGAAAGAAAGAAAAATCTTTATTCAAATAAATCTGTTACAGATACTTTTGAATCGTCAATTGTTATTATTATCATATTTTTTGTGACTCTACCACCGGTTCGGAATAAGTAGGATCTTCGAGAAGAGCCGGCAAGAAACTCGAGTTACTCTTTTAATCTTTTTATATCAGTGGTTACAGTTTTGTCATTTACCTACAAATAGCTTTACAATAATTTATTACAAAGATTTTGTAAATGGTCTTGCACTTAACATCAGGTGAGCTGTATGTTCGTTTGCCTCCCGTTCAATAAATAAAACCAAGGGTACCGGGTTTGATCCGGGCAATGGAAACTTTTGTATGAACATGTCTGTTTGTGTACGTGTTTTTAGGAATAATTTGTGTGTATTTACAAAAAAAAATGTAAATATCTTTACCAAATGTTTAAGGTGTACAACATTGCAGCCGGAGTCACCTGATTGTCTTAAAAAAATATTCGTTGGCTCGGGAGGAGCACGTTAAGCCGTAGCCTTTTAACCTCAAACATCAAACTTTGTACCTAAAATGAAAACTTAAAAACCTTTATTTCCTTGTTATTAAAAAAAATGTGTGATCATTTCTTTGTTTAAATTGTCTTTTTTATTCTTCTAACTTTCCTTTCCTACGTGTAAATTATAATGTTATTTTTGTATTGTATTATTTTTGTGGTCAAATAAATGCTTTTTATTCTATTTTTTTATCGATTTAGTCAATTATGACGTTAATTAAAGTTTTCTTTTTCATAATTTTAAACTCAAACTCATATCCCAACTCAAATGTTTAGGCTCAATAAACCAGCAAAATTATTTCACCGCACTTCCTGCCCCCAAAGGTGCTTCCTCCGCTCTCACTTCCAGAAGCGATCGTCAAATAAAAAGTTATACCTCGTTGCGTTGCCTCTGAGTTTTAATAAAAAACAACGAGACTATTATCCTCAGACGCCGGTCTTAGTACACCACTATCATACCATTTGTTCCCACTTGAAAATTCACCTTAAATCTTAACTAAGAAGCTTCAAAATCGAAGAGTGAGCTAACAATTTTTATTTGCACCATTATACAGAAACGTAAATCCTAAGTTAACGTAATAGAGTTGAAACTGGTTTAAATCACTAGCCCCTTGAGGCAACTTCTTGGAGTTTATGATCAAACGATTTAGAGCTTTAAGGGCTTGAGGAGTATGATCCAGGAATGCAGATAACTGTCTGTGCGTTTTGATTTCCGGAAATATTGCGGAAAAGGATAAAATTGTATTAACTCATTGGACACATACCTAATATTTGGCATTAGTTCGCTTTGCAGTGAAAATATATATAAAAATCGATACATGAAGATATAGCATAATATAGCATTTGCCCTCCCCTTTATAAATAATGTTTTGTATATTAAGATAATTATAAATAAAGTATATTTTAGGTACTTAAATACAAATATTACTCACCATGTAATTGTGGCGGCTTTCCTATTATAAATACCGATAGGACGAATTGAGACAAACGTGGAGTTTCGATGAAACTAAAAATATTAGGAATAAATTTACCGTTCTAATAAAAACCGATTTTATTCAAAGTATTTTTAAAGAAAAGGTAAACTAACATCAATCTCTACTCAAAATACACAGTTTTATTAATAATAGAAAGCCTAAACATATAAGTAAACGTTAATTTATTTTCAATAACGTTTTTGTTATTAGAATACATTTCACAGTAATGCAGCTATTATGCGTTCATTTTCATCATGTTATTTTGTGCTACCAACTTTTTCAGTAAACGTATATTATAATCATTTCAAAAACATGTTCTTTATTTAGGTATATGTAGCTTAAGAATTATGTATTTATTTATCACAGCAGTTTCTTCGTTGTATATTTTTTGTTAAATTTTTGGTACTTTCTTTTTAACCGCACCATTTATATTTCTTTCTGCATGACCTTAGGTTAACTGTCTCTGTTGTCTCGGGTGCGGCAATACGGCATTGATGGAGAATAATAACTGTCTATTAATTGTTGGTCATCAAAGCCACTCTGTAATGGCCAGGCATACCGCTTACCATCAGGTGAGCGTTTTGACCGTCCTGTAAATTTGAAAGAATAAAAAAATGTTTCGTAACACTATTTTTACTAGTTTTTATTCAATAAATACCTCAAACTAATGTCGTCATTTTTTATTCAGTTAGGTTTTATCTCTCAGCATTGGTCAATCGATTTTTCTTATTTTACGGTTCTCAAAGCTTCAACCCTACACAAATTGATAACGTAAGAAGTCCATGAAATATTTTATAGCATTAGCGTAACAATGCCCAAGTTAGAAAGCGATATAAGTAAAAATATTGTTTTATATTTCAATGCATATAAAATCTTCAATCCATTGTTAATATTATCAAATGTCTTTAAACCTATGTTAATAACACATTAATTATGATTCAAATAGTGGCATTTGTCTTAGCTTTTATTTAATGTTTAATTTTCTAATTCATTATTAATTGTATAATTAAATTTCTATCTCAAATAATTGGTTTCTATAAGAACTGTTTTTTCATGAACAGACTTATATCATTATACAACAGGTGAGTAAACTTATTGTCTTTTTCTCTTCAAATCAAAAGGTACGTTCAGACATCAGTCTCGGCTGCTATTAAATTAAGCAGTTACATTTAAGAAAGATTGTTAGGCTGTGTAAAATTATTTTAGGCCAACTATGATCTGTTATTAATAAAATAAGAAATAACTAAATATCCACAAACATATCACAGCATCATCTAGCACCAATTCAAGCGTAACGCCTATACTTTGGATACTACACTATTACTTATTCACCGTTTTCAATGTCAAACACATCATCATCATCATCATTACAGCCTAATTATGTCCACTGCTGGACGAAGGCCTCGCCTAATGATTTCCACGCGGACCGATCTCTTGCAATTGACATCCATCTGCTACCCGCCACCTTAACCAGATCATACAAAGATATAAAGATATAAGTCAAACACATATAAAGATCAAATTTTAAATCTAAATTTAAAGTAAGGACAGGAAAGGTGCTCACTCAGCTTTTATAAACATATATATTATGTAAACTTATATTATTTTTTCAATGTGACTCACTCACTTTTTAACCAACCGCAGTCCACTGCTTGACATAGGTTTCCCCCGTTCCCAAGATTGAATAAATATATTTTTTACAAATAGAGCGTCGGAGGCTCATTGGTGTGGACAATTGCCTTTCGATCGGGAGAGCAAAGGTTCAAATCCAGCCACAAACTAATGTCATTTCAAGTTTACGAAATTATATGCATTGCAAGATTATCCGTCACTTTTACGGTGAAGGAAAACATCGTGTGGAAACCTGCACATGAAGTCGGCCAACCCGAACTGGGCTCGGTGGGGACGTTTAATAGCTGCTGATGATGATTAGAAAATAATGTTAAGTAAAATATGTTTTCCAAAAAAGCTATATTTGAAGATATCTAGTTTCCTAACGAGGCATACGATAACCTCAGTAAATTTTATACGGCCTCTTGCCTAAGCATAATCAAACCTTCCAAGTGAAACTAAATATTTCAGTGTCCTCCCCCGGAGCCCGCGTATATTTCATACCCGATACAGATTTACTGCAGATCGTAGCTGTAACTTTATGAAATTACAATATCTTACGCATATAGGTAACCTACTTATGACTTACATAAAAAAGGTTATTCATGAGAATGTGCTCGACATTTTATTTCCCACATAAGTTTATTTGGGTACAAGAGATTACAATTACAAAATAGTTACTGACTGGAGTCCCCTTTGAAGCAAAAAATGCCTGTATAACAATAAAAATGAATAAATACAAAATGTTTTAAATAAAACAAAAGATATATATTTGCATGCGCAGTTGAGGTGTGTGTGTGTGTGTGCGCGCGTGTGTGCGCGCGCGCGCGTGTGTGTGTGTGTGTGTGTGTGTATGCGCGCGTGTGTGTGTGTGTGTGTGTGCGTGCGTGCGTGTGTGCGTGCGTGCGTGTGTGCGTGCGTGCGTGTGTGCGTGCGTGCGTGCGTGCGTGCGTGCGTGCGTGCGTGCGTGCGTGCGTGCGTGCGTGCGTGCGTGTGTGCGTGTGGCATACAACATCATGACATTATACTATATATATACCAAAAAAAAAATGGGTTTCTTTAGTAATTCGTGGAGGACTGGTGTCTGTTTAGGTTCTACCTCACCAGGACACCCCGATTACAAAAATACGGTAATAAGGCTATATGTATCTGGTTTAGTTAGCGTCGGTGGCTAATTAGTGTGGACCGTTGCCTTCCGATCTGGAGGGTGCAGGTTCAAATCTCCCGTCCAATTTTATTTGTTTCCGAAATGATACATTTATCCGACGCTCTTGTGGTGAAGGAAAACATTAGGAAACCTGCGCACGCCTGCGAAGGGATTCAAAGGTTGTACGTAGAGTCAGACAATCCATACTGGGCGACGACTTAGGCCTAAACACCCTATATCGCTAGCCTAGTGCCCTTCGGTAGGCATATTGAATGAGCTGATTATGATGATGACCTTGTTTTCTCCTTTCTTTTCCCATTATAATATTAGTGTAATTTGAAAATATATCCTACTATCACTATAAATAAATAAATAAACATTATTTATTGGAACTCATTAAAATTATCATAAACAATAAAGTGTTCGATAATGCCCGTATTAGTTACAAGAACTGTGTTACAGTCATTAACGCCCACCTCCAGAATTTGAGGTGATACGTTTCTTAAAGAAATACAAACTATGAGAAGCATTATATATATGCATTAAAAAGGCTGTACTGTTGAGTTTTCTTGGGTGCTTCTTTCTCAACAGGCCAAAACGCCGCGCTTTTTTCCAAGTATCAAAATTCATTATTGTGCTTTACTTTGGTATTTTAAATGTATTTTTTATTGTATTTTTGTATTCTTTTTGACGTTCATAAGTGCTTTTTGTAAGCCTAATCTGAATAAATGAATTTTGACTTTGACATACTTACCTATGTGATCCAAAACACGGCGTATACGATGAATCAATATAATTACCCAAAATCGTTTGACGCTAAAAAGGCCACAAAAGGCTTTCGTGTCAAAGACTTTTCTTCACACCATCGCGTGATCTGACGTCATATTTTATTCAGTATAATAAGGCTGTACATTATACTATGATCAACTTTCAGGGTGCTTCGATGCTACTTTGTTACAGATTAAATGTTTTCTTTGTCGGGTATTTTTATAGCTAGCTAGCTGTGTCCCGCGGATACCTTTATAAAGATATTCTCTCGCAGTAAAACGTAACCTATGTAAAATCGCGTTACGTTTAAGCGCGCAACTCACGCCGAGCATAGCCGGCCTAAGTTTTTCCTTTTTATATCAGCTGCCTGCCTAAAAGTTCCGTTCAAATCTGTTCACCCGTTTCAGAGGTTACACGCAACAAACAGAAATAAAGAAAGAAAATCTTTATTTAAATAAATCTGTTACAGATAATTTTGAATCATCAATTGTTATTATTATCATATTTTTTTGTGACTCTACCACCGGTTCGGAATAAGTAGTATCTTTTTATATCAGTGGTTACAGTTTTGTCATTTACCTACACATACCTTTACAATAATTTATTCAAAGATTTTGTAACTGGAGCACTAAGTGCAAGACCACACATCTTTATCCGATAAATATTCTTCTATTGTATAGTATTCATTTCATGAGGGTTTTTAAATCTTTAATTTAAACTGGTGAAAACAGAGAGAAAGACAAAAATTTTAAAATGATATTTGGGTAAAAATCCGTTGTTTCAATATTACAAACAAACACTCCGATTTTATTTATGTATAGATGAATGGGTATTCGTAGAATGTGTTTTATTTTGTTTCATAGGTAATTGAGTACCAGGGCATCTTTTCCACTAATATACTTAACTACAATCTGACTGTAAATTTGTTATTCCAGTACAATTTTAATGTTAATGGTATAAAATGGTATTCATATAGTGGGATGAATAGGGATGATAACATTTTTTTCTGCTTTGATATTGATGGACCGCATAATAATAGAAATATTGGTAAAAAAATTACTCCGTTAACATTGAAACTCACAGAGATTTTCCAATTCTCAAAACACATTAATTGACTTTCCAAAAAACGCTTCATACAAATGGCTACCTAGTTACGACGTCACGCCTCAGTAGTTAGTATGCATTGTTTATTAATTTTGTACTACAACTACATTAAATGTTGCGTTTATTAAAATAGTTTCATAGCAAAAGTTGCATAATAAAAGTTCTTAAGATTCCAGGATCCAGTCATCATGCCTATTGTCTAATGAAATGAAATTAAGTGTTTATTCAGTGTAGTCCTTACAGTTCACTTAGGAATGTCATATGATACATATGAAGCTACCACTGGTTCTATATAACTGGAATAGTGTTTTAACCAGTTAAAATCTACTATGAGACAGATCGAATGAGTGGAAAAATTTTACTACTGAGATACAATAACGAACCGTTTTATAATAAGCGGAATTAACCAAGCATATACGACTGCCAAAACGCTTACCTGATGGTAAGGGCGGACAGAGCGGAATGGAGACCAACAACTGATAGACAGTTATTATTCTCCATCAGTGCCGCACTGCGCTCGTCACCCGAGACAACAACTGCTAGGCAATGGCGTGCACTCCATATATGCAAATAAGATGTGCATACTCTGTTCGTCCAGATAACTGGGAAAATCGCCAACATATTAAATAATTCCAACTTATACGCCCTTTTTCATCTACAGATTTGAAACCAAAGGCGATCTGCATTCATCAACAGCACTCAATTTGGCAATAATGAAAACTATTTATTGTTTTTGCGATTAGTGTCACTTACTTTGCATACCCTACTCATGTGCACGCCACTGCTGTTAGGTCTCTTATAACCGGTAATTTTAATAGCTACAGTGCCCCTTTCCCGAAGTACAGAAGTGCAAAACATATTTTGACAAGACACTTAACTATGACCTCTTACTGGATATAAGTGGAGTATGGACTCTTAATAGTTGACCGTAGGGAATATGTCTCAAACTCAAACTCGTCATCATCATCATCAGCCCATTAAACATCCCGACCCAGGGGCACGAGCCTACCCTAGGTGTATAGGCCTTAGTCGTCCACTCGGGCCCAGTGCGGATTGGCGGACATCACGCACAAACTTTGAATCTCTTCGCAGGCGTGCGCAGGTTTCCTCACGATGTTTTCCTTCACCGTAAGAGCGTCAGATAATCATAACTATTGTAACATTTTGACATATGGAGATACTATTCCAAAACTAATTTGTACCTAGTCCACATCCTAGTTGGTTGTCAGTCACCATCAAGTGCTAATTCTAATGAGAACAACCATTTAAAGCAAACACTATAGAATTTTGCACTTCTGGTTTCGAGTTAAGGACACTGTAGCTGTAATAATTTCCTGCAGCACTACTTCTGTCATGGTCAGGCGTATCACTTACCACCATGTGAGCGCACTGACCTTCCTATTCCTTATGACATAAAACACTTTGCTCCAAAAAACATCATAAATCTACAAATTCCAAAAATATTGCTCTAGGCATTATCAAGAACACCCCATTCCGCACAATGGCAGTGTCATAAAAACGCACCGGTACAAAAGTTATGTTACAGTTAATTATCACTTGTAGAATTTTCGGTGGATTCCCACACACGAGTACGTTATTTATCGCTGCCCAATGGTAATTATGCGGGCGAGCCGCTATATATCTCTTTTGTCTATTTTGTATGACGCGAATAAGTACTGTATCCTTTTTTGGGTAAAAAATCACGCCGGTTAAGCCTTTTGTAAAAAATGATCTCCTTACATTCGAAATTATATGTACGTTATCCGACGCTCTTACGGTGAAGGAAAACATCGTGAGGAAACCTGCGCACGCCTGCGAAGAGATTCTTAGGTTGTGCTTGAAGACGGCCAATCCGCACTGGGCCCGAGTGAGCGACTAAGGCCTATACAACCGTTACGATTAGGCTCGTTCCTCTCGGTGAATTAGGTTAGCGAAGCGATTGAAGGTTATTTTTTTACTGCGGATGAATATCTTTTAACACGGGTAATACCGAAGGGACAGCTAGTAACTAATAAATGTTACAATTGATGCGACATTCAAGTCGACAGCTGAAAACTTTTGGTTGGTAAACAATTATTTCCTACAAACTTTATACAAGATGCCATCAACAGGCGCCTGTTTCCTTTATATTATGACAAAATCCTCTTTAGTTTACTTTGCATTTCCCTCAGCGATCAGAAAGTTCAGAACACATGCTCAAACTATCGTGTCAGATCCAATATTTCCCTTTGTGAGGGAAGTTTTCGCACAATTTATGTGTGTTTGAACAGCCCTTAACTTTTATGGAATACTGGTAAATCATAATATAAGAGTACATGCTTTGAGCGAAATAACTTTCGAGGGTGAAGGGTTTGAAGTATTTATGAGTAAATCATTTATTAATTTGATTCAAAACACTATTAATCTTCAATTTTCAAGGCGCATCTCTTTATAGCTTCAATGTACTTATTCCAGCTTTTGAAAGAACTTGCACGTTATTTTATCTATGAGTTTGGTAAATTGAAGAACTTTATCAAAAGCCATACCTAGATCCCGAATAAAATAATCTTTTAAGAAATTGCCAGATGGTAAACCGGTGATTTATGAGCTGCTTATTCTGAAAACCCGATAAATTGATAAAATAGTATTTATTTATTTAGAAACCTACCGTAATCTACTGCTGTACATTCTGCGCAAAATATTCCGGTCCTACGCTTTTATCATTGGAGTTCAAAACTAACAAAAACATATTAAATTCTGACCCTTCAAGCCTTCTCTGTTTAGATAAGGTCCGAAGCACTGAAATAACATTTAACTCCTGTATTTACGTAGCTATTTACAAATACAGTTTATCCAGAACGCTCATCCAGGGAGGCATAAAAAGTCGGTTATCATTATTGCGTTACGTCACGTGGGACAGACTAAGGGGCTTATAACTGTTAAAATATTATCTTCGCGCGTCCACTCGCAAGTAATCTTTTGGGTACTACGATTTACAGGTTAACATTTGAGCGTTTTTGTGCTTGCTCTTAAGTGCAGTCACGATGTAGAAATAATGTTGATGTTATAATAAAATAATTGCCACTGATAAAATAATCAGTCGTTTTAATTTAAATGGGGAGGTTGAATGC